>OY757262.1:4397149-4495596 GCA_963584085.1 Pyrausta aurata | reverse complement strand
TCCGACTTTGACGGGCAACTCTGAGTAATGGTTATGACAATAAATTAATGGCAATATAACATTGTTGTAATTACCCTTCTCAAATCGACTGCTTTTATTGCGCTGTTAAAACTTTACCTCAATTTAGAAAGGCTTTGTCTGCACAGCTCGTAAACTTCTCATTTCTTTTTTAATATGCGGCTTAGCCTTTGAACTTATACACAAATCACTCTATAAGTGTGCGGAAAAATGCTTGCTACTTTCTGCAATAGCTACTTATCCCATGTGAAGTCATTGAATCGTTCAGCTATGTTTAGCTAATATACTTTTATAATCCTGCGGTAAAATACGAGTATATTTTGTGAAATATTTCATCCGCAATTCGGTTAATTTCGTTCCACGTCCAGCCAACGGACGCTGGGCATGATTATGCTACGTTGCAAATTGCAAATCGCTTCTTCATTATTCATGAAAAAGTGAAACAAATTATAGCGAAATAAAATACATATTACGATATTTGGTTCTGAAGTTTACGCGAATACTCATTACAATAAAACAACAATTTTACGGATTGATTTCGCGAACGTTTATTTTTATTTTATGCCTGACGTTTCGAATGCTTTACAGCATCCGTGGTCACAGGCAGACTAAGGTGTTATTTGTCATTACATAGTTATGAAAAATTAAATTAAACTACCGTCACTCATTAATATTAATTGATGTTCCTATCCACGCAGAAAGAGCTTACAGTGTCTTGAGATTTTGCAGTATGAGATGTTGGTTGTGTCTTCAAAAGAATAGGATCCCATGCCGGTGGAACTTTCCAACCATCTTCTCTATTAAAATTAGGGTATTTTCTTATTTCTATGGCCTCACGTAGCATGCGAGGAACAAAACGCCGTTCTTTCGCGAGTACCTTAGGTTGGTCAAAACGTATGAAGTGGTTAGGTTTATCCAAGGCATGTTCACATACTGCAGATTTCGTTGACCGTCTATGTTTCATGTCAGCTATATGTTCTTTAATCCGCACGCCTATACTACGCTTTGTTTGACCGATGTAGGAGAGGCCACAGTCACATTCCAGTTTGTACACCCCTGCATCTTGAAGAGGTATGTGACACTTGACCGGTAGTAAAAATTGGTTAATCTTCCTTTGCGGCTTGAAGTAGGTTTTGATAGAAGCTCGCTTTAAGATGTTCCCAATTTTGTCAGTGACACCCTTCATATATGGTAGTACGGCAGGTTGGCGTTCCACTGTCACGGGCTTGGCACGGGGTCTGCAACGACGTGGTACTGGAAGCTGGTTGTCCCGGAGTACCTTCCTTACATGCTGAAGCTCAGCAGCCAGGTGTCGGTCGTCACAGATGCCCCTCGCTCTCTGAAACAAAGTTTTGCCCACGGTAGCTAACTGTGATGGATGATGGTGAGAAGCACCATTGAGATATTTATCAGTATGGGTAGCTTTTCTAAAGACTGTATGGCTAACCGTATGATCTGGATTCCTAGTAAGTAAAATATCTAAGAAAGCTAGTTTATTGTCTGCTTCAATTTCCACAGTAAATTGTATTTTTGGATGAATTGAGTTAAGATGATTAAGAAAAGCAGAAACACTATTGGTGGGTAAAATTGTAAAAGTGTCATCTACGTACCGTTTATAAAACCTCGGTGTTACAGGTGATGTGCTCAGGGCTCTGGCTTCAAAATCTTCCATGAAGATATCAGCAACAACAGGTGATACTGGAGAGCCCATTGCAACACCATCAACTTGAACGTAGAAGTTGTTGTCCCACAGTAAATAGCCAGATGTAAGGCAATGCTCCAATAGTTCTGCATATTCAATCGGCATGTCCAATTCAACTAACTTTCTTTTGGTGATTTCAATGCAGTCCTGTACAGGTAAACTTGTAAATAGGGACTGTACATCAAAACTAACCATTGTCTCATCATCTTTCAATTGTAGGTGTTTTATGTCACTGATGAACTGGTGGTTCGCGAAATCAATCCGTAAAATTGTTGTTTTATTGTACATATTACGATTTCTGCTGCACGGCCGGCCCGTTGCGAAGTAGGCTTTACCAAGGCCCGGTGAGCGTGTGGGAGGGGGAGTTTAGATCTATGAGTAAGGTACCCGCGCGGCGCGATTTTCAGTAAAAATTTCTTTCGCACTCACGATAAACAAATCCCTGGGCCAAACATTCAAATTAGTAGGAATTTATTTACGAAAAGAATGTTTTACGCATGGGGTCGGGGCTCCCGAGCATCAGTATATTTTGTTACCAGAAAATAATGTAACGTCAAATGTTGTGTATAGAGAAGCTCTACAATAATAGCTTAAGTTTTCTATCCTAAAACAACGGGTTGCACTCCGGGACTTAACAACTAACACCCACAGAAAGAAAATCTGTTCAGCCTGCGGATAGTGACTGCTTCGTCGAAGTTAGTGTCGGTGTCTGTGAATTGACATGGGAATCATTTGTTTGCTGACCGTGTCTTTCTTGGGTAGGCTTTTTGCAGCGGTAACCGACATCCACGCGGGCGGAGCCGCGGGCGACCGCTAGTAGTATATAACAACAATCAGCCGTTTACCATCGAATTAGTACTCAACCTGTACCGTGGTAGTAGTCATCATGCAATATATATGTACTGTTGGTGTACCTATTCAATAAAAATAAAATAAAATAAATTAATCATGAGAATTTTCTCATTTATTATATTGTCAAGTTGGTAAATACAGTACAAAAAGATGAGTTCACTAATTTCCAAATTATAGGTCGACCGCACAACTGAGACGTTTCTGACGTCACTTTTGTCGCTTTTATTTTCATTTTCCTCCCAATGAATGTACTCTTTATAATTGCTATAAATTAAACGATCTTTCTTTTACCTTGAAGAAGAACATTTTATTCATAATAAAAATATGGAGTGCATTATTTGGGAGAAAAATACAACAAAAGTGACGTCAGAGATGTCTCAGTTTCGCGGTTTACCTATAGGAATCTTGGCGATCCATAATTTTACTAAACTTGTAGAATCAGAGTGCACGCATATTTATAAATATTAAAAGTAAATTCTGAAGAGTTTTCTTCTATATTTGTCATTTACAGAGTAATTATTACTCATTAATTACAATATTAACGTTCCTATCCATGAAGAAAAAGTAGAATAGAATCCCATGCTGGTGGTAAATTGTTTTGATCGAAAAGTATTCGCGTAAACCTCAGAATCAAGTGTTAGATTATTTAATATAATTGTTTAAAATATCACACAAATATTGTTAAATGTGTGATTATTAACCATTAATATTGTGTTTATTTGTTACACTTAGACATCGAGTAATTATTTACTCAGTGATTTCTTTAATGTTTTGAAAAATATTAGCTTTAAGAGGATATCCGGTTAACAGTAACGCCATCTATTATTACTTTTGAAAAGTGTTAAAATAAATCCAGCGGAAAGTCCGGTAACCTTATTAATTAATTAAATATTATAAAATCATCGAATACCTGCTCAGTGGCGCCATCTATAAATTGTATTGGTTAAAAATAAAATGATTGGAGCGGATGTCCGCTCAGCAGCGCCATCTTTAGTTTGTATTTGTGAACGCTATTTGGATTACTTAGAATTAAGTCAGTCTTGGTTTAACTTTCGTAGAAGAAGATCATGTGAATAATAAATGTTAAAAGTCGAACTGTGTTTAGCTTAAAGTTGAAGTGACAATAAATGTGGTGAAGTGTATTTGGAGTTTCATTCCTGGGAGTGCAGTTACAAATTCAGAAGTGGTGATCGGACACATGCTGCCCGTACAGGTTGAGTATAAATAAACGAATAAGGTCAGTCCATATTTATTTTACTACAGTGTTATTGGTGAATATCGTACTTAAACATGCTTATAACTTTTATTGATGTTCAAATATCATCTTGATAAATCAATTTAACGAAGACCTGCATGATCAAACGTAATATTTTTACTTAAAGTATCAAGGCTATGAATACTGAATTGCAAACAGTAAAAACGAAACGCATATACGTATAGTATTTATTGGATAACCTTTTTCTTAATGTACCTACTCTTTCTTATAAAACTACAGATGTTATAAGCTCAGTTTTCTAGTAAATTAATTTTACCAATAGTTAACAAGATGTCTAGTCTACTCTTATTTTGTTGCATTATTTTCTTCAACCTTTAACTACATTGTAAAGAGAGTATCTTGACAAAAAGTACTCTTGGCAAAAGGTATTTCAGCAATAAAAAAATACTCATTGGTAAAATATTGTCCGCAAGATGTGTACTCTTATTTTGTTGCATTATTGTTCAACCTTAAACCACATGTAAAGAGTGTACCTTAATGCCAAAAAGTGTCTATTTCAGCGATAAAAATCTAAGAAGCAGTTAGTTCGTACAATAGTGCACATAATTGTGAATCTTTGCAGGGAAGCTGTATGGCAAAAGTGTGTAAGTTTCTTTCGCAGCTAGTTTTATGGATAATGGTCACTACCATTGTCCCCGAGTAGTTTTAGTGTTTGTTTAATGAGTGTGTCTTAGTAAACCTTCATGTAAAAATAATGAAATTCATATTCGTGCCAGTAGTACATAGAGCAAAGCAGGTTGATTTACCTACTCAAAAAAAAAAACAGGTCCTCTTATAATGAATTATTTATTCAGTTACATTGTAAAATGGTTTAATCTCCAGCAAATATTAAGCGATTGGTCTTATTAACAATAGGATAGATAATAATATTAAATGATGTTTTCAGAAAACATTACTGGTACCTAAATACAATGCCAACACCAGGGTGGTCGCGGGAACGCACTGACGCGCCCACTTCTGGCGAACGTCGGACGAAGGTCGAAGACGGGCGGTTGCGTTCCGCTGCTGGTCTCGCTCTGCTGCGAGGTGACAGTGTCGCTCTGCTGGGAGGCAGCAGCCTTGCTCTGCTGCAAGGCGGAGGTTTTGCTCTACTGCGAGGCGATGGCCTTGCTCTGCTGCGAGGTGGTGGCGTCGATCTACTGCGAGGCGACGGCTTCGGTTACCTGCGAGGCGACGGCTTCGCTTAGCTGCGAGGCGACGGCCTTTGGGCTTGCTGCAAGGCGATGGTTTTGCTTGACTGCGTGGCAACGGCCTCGCTCTGATGCATCATGAGGTTAAATATCAAAACCAACGTGAGTAGTAAAACTATTTTTACATTACAGGATCTCCTAAATTAGTTGATCATAACATGAAATAATCGTTAACTGTTTATTATTATTACATTATTAATGCTTGGAATGTTCAACCGACCATTATTTTATTAGGTATAGAGCCCATATCCCGTTCCATTTCAAGTGATACCCTTCAAGTGGTATTTTTATTTATTTAAAAACACATATCATCGCAACTTACAGTGGAATCACATATTATGATAATTTTTAGTTCTTTGTGAGATTGTACGAAGCTTCCTCGTTTCTATGAATAGTTTACTCCTTTAAAAAACCAAAGGTTGTCTTTTAGCGGTAAGGTCGCCTTGGTTGTATATTTGCTTAAAAAAAATATATAAATTGTCGACTTATTGTGGTGTGCAGTGTGAGTTATATTATTATTTGTATTTCTCCTGCGGAATATCACGTCACGGCACAAGACCGGTTCTTGGGGATGCCTAACCTGCAGGTCGATTCTATAAAATTCATCCATCACTCCGCATCTCACACCGTTTACCGCTGTCCCTTCGCATTAGGTTTAAAATGACCTTGAATTGGCATTCTGTAGTCATCACATAGGCACTTGCGAAGTGAAGTGAGCTTCAAAGCGACGCGTGGTCGACGCACTTCACACAATGTAAGTCGAGATTTCTCGATTGTAGCTTTTAGTGTATAAATATTAAGATTTAAGCATTAGTACATCAGTTTACGTTCTTAGTACCTCTTAATGCTTATTTGGAAAAATAATGAGTCAGTTTTACTTTAGTAAAATAATCTAAAATTGGTGGCCTAACCAAACTTAATACCTTCCTTAGCGCGCAACGAAGGAGATTAAAAAAAAACTACTGTCAAACTTATTTTGTTTTGGTTTTGTGATTTAATGGTTTATTTTGTGTGTATTAAAAGGTATTAAAGCCCAATAGTTTGAAATTACCAAGAAGTAAGTATATTTTGTACTTGTGAAACTTGTTAAACGATGTTTATGTTACGGCGATAGTTCATTCGTTTTCTAAATTTACTTCAGGAGTTCGAGTGGGACACAATATCTCATCCGCTAAAAGAAGTTAAGAAAGGAAATCCTGGCTTGTCCAAGAGGTTCTTGGGACCAAATAATTACAGAGGACAAAGTCGACGCCTATAGAATGGGAAGAATAGCTCGACTTTGACGCTTTAATGGCTAATCAGCACCATACAGACAGTGGATCAAGGTCAGTATTTTGCTAAACTTCGTAAAAATAAGTTATAAGTTAAACATTATTTAAAGTACCTACTTGAGATTATACAAGTGATGTTCAACTTGGTAAGGATGTCATTTGGGAAATTTGAGTAAATTAGTAATGACTTTGATTATAAAATCTAAATCCCTACTTTGTTGGCAAATAAAGTAGGGATATAATAAACTGATGAAGAGGAGTTAATACGGATGAGGTTAAGTTAAAACAATAACCAAATAATGTCCAAGCGATAAATACCGCAGTGGTCAGATTTTTTTATGTATATTGGTATAACTATAACTCAGTTATTGTCTTAATAAACCTGTTAGCAAATGATAATGAAACAGGTATTCTATGTTTGTATTGCATATGGCATGTGTTGTAACCACATAATTAGGCATACAAATCATTTTTTGAATCATAAATTTGTTTTTGTATCTGATATACTACATGATTTGTACATTTACTATGGAAATCTTAACTTGGCTTCTTGGCTTGATTCATTATTGTGATTTAATTGTCCCAAGTGTAGTTGCCGTAAATAAAAAAATACTCAAGCGAAACTAATTTAGCGTAGATAATTCAGGATGCTAACTTTACAGATTTTCATAGGTTTTATTAATAATTCCCTTTATTGAGGGTATGAATACCTTGTGCAAGTCTTTTATGTAATAATTTGTTTTTATTTCAGCATCACACATACTGCAGGTTCTTGTTTTGTGCCTCCTTTGTCTTAATGGCAAACAGAACCAATCAAATATCCAATAGAGAAGTTCTACAACCCAACTAACAAATCCTATATTCCTTTTTGGAGTGTAATGTCAAAAAGCTTAAACTGTGAATGCGATGGGAAGAGTTTTTAACAGGAGCTATTTAAATAAATTGTACATAAATAAATGTAATTTAATTGATTTGATTTATTTATTTCCTACAAGCGGCTTCATTTCATAAATCATATCCGAATAATAGGTACCTAATACAAGTGAAAGTAAGAGAGGATTATGGTGTTACTCTTTAACACAAAAATTAACTTAGGTAGGTAGGAAGTAAGTTCTGAATAGATTTTGATGAAACAAAGCCACTACAAGATATTAATTTAATAGACTAATAGATATTTTTAACGAAATCCTTTACTTAGGTTATTTATTATCTCTAGTAGATTTCAGTAAAAAACACATATTACACCTTTCCACATAGCAAACACGTCTAAAAAACAGCTTGTTAGCACTAAATTATTAAATAATTACTTATTTAAGAAGGATCACGTCTGTTATCACTCGTAAAATACTAACTTTTTATCTGACACTTCTATTCGTGTTCGAGTGCGGTGTGATCATCGAAGTGATGATGAATTTACCTTACAGAATACCAGATATTATGTCATTCCATACTATATTTCAAGGTCAATTTAGTTTTACTCACTCCCGCACTCGCAAGGGTGGCGCTAGCGTATGTGCGACTACTCAATCGAGTTTACAGAATGCCATTTACAAAACTCACGGCGGATTCAGATGCGAAGTATCATATGAGCTCTTACAGAATCGCACTGCAGGGCATATGGATCCAATAGAAAGAGGCTCATTTGAGAAATAACAACGTGTTGTGTCGATTATTTACTATTATCAAAGGTTTTTATCCTTGGATTGAAGGAAAAGAAAAATATATATTTAATAACAAATTAAACAAAGAGCTTGATTTTAGTTGTAATGTGTAAAACAACAATTATGGTTCATCTAAATGTTTTTACTAATAATGCATTTGCAGGGCCTGGCACACTCTCTAGCATATGATAGGAGTGATTATTTAATACTTTTATTACACATTTCTAAACACGGAACCTAAAAGTTAAAGCCTACAGATTTAGTTATGGGAATAGCACAAATGTATTCATGCAATGTAATTTGAAGTATGGCTCAGGAAGCAGTGGATTTATCAGAATAAGACGTGAGAGGAATTTCGTAACGTAAATCATGATCGCAATCTGCAATGAGTAAACAAAAAAAAACGTCATTCTCATTTTGCTGAGTTTCGGCATTAAAAAAAGTGGCATATAATGATGTAAACAAACATTGTATTTTGTTTTAATTGCTGACATAATTTTGAACACTTTGCAGTATCCGTGGTTACAGACGGACCACCAGAGAAAGTTTAAGGTATTTTAATCCATGATTATTATTCGTTTGTACTTCAGTATATTTGATTATTTTGCGTCTAAGCATACCTATTCATTGCTACGACTAGCAGTTCCCCGCGGCTTCTCTCACGTAAATTGAACGGGAGGTATTAGGAGACTAATTGAAACCACGACTTCTGAATAAAGACTGTCCATTAATTGATTAACTAGCGGTCGCCCGCGGCTCCGCCCGCGTGAATGTCGGTTACCGCTGCAAAAAGCCTACCCAGGAAAGACACGGTCAGCAAACAAATGATTCCCATGTCAATTCACAGACACCGACACTAACTTCGACGAAGCAGTTACTATCCGCAGGCTGAACAGATTTTCTTTCTGTGGGTGTTAGTTGTTAAGTCCCGGAGTGCAACCCGTTGTTTTAGGATAGAAAACTTAAGCTATTATTGTAGAGCTTCTCTATACACAACATTTGACGTAACATTATTTTCTGGTAACAAAATATACTGATGCTCGGGAGCCCCGACCCCATGCGTAAAACATTCTTTTCGTAAATAAATTCCTACTAATTTGAATGTTTGGCCCAGGGATTTGTTTATCGTGAGTGCGAAAGAAATTTTTACTGAAAATCGCGCCGCGCGGGTTCCTTACTCATAGATCTAAACTCCCCCTCCCACACGCTCACCGGGCCTTGGTAAAGCCTACTTCGCAACGGGCCGGCCGTGCAGCAGAAATCGTAATATGTATTTTAATTTCGCTATAACTTCAGAACCAAACGTCCAATTTAATATCGCTATAACTTCAGAACCAAACGTCTAATTTTAATCATTTACAGACCAAATATTATTAACATTAACTGTACTTAGTGATGAAATAATTAATTTTGATAAGGATTAATAGCATGAGTAAATGAAACGCGTTTAAATGTAGTCAAAAAAATAATCAAGATTTTTCAATAAAAAAAATGGTTCTTGTGCCTCACCCGACATAGATAGGTATAGTATGTCGCGGACTTTTTTGTAGATATTTATAAGATCTACAATTACTTAGAACATTTTATAGTTCTATCTTTAATAGTTTAGGCAGGGTACGCAAAATAAGTAACTGTTTTGGTTGATTTTTTACACTTTGTGTCCGAAAAACCCTAATATCTTACGGAACCCTATTTTTGTTAAAAATTAAATATATCCTATATTACTCGAGGATAATGTAGCTTTCGAATGGTGAAAGAATTTTCAAAATCGATCCAGTAGTTTATGAGCCTATTCATTACAATCAAACAAACAAACAAAGTTTTCCTCTTTATAATATTAGTGTAGAAGTGTAGATAGTGTAGATATTCATTACAATCAAACAAACAAACAAACAAAGTTTTCCTCTTTATAATATTAGTGTAGATAATATTAGTGTAGATGTAGATGTAGATTTTGATAAGGATTAATAGCATGAGTAAAATAAACGCGTTTAAATGTAGTCCAAAAAATAATCAAGATTTTTCAATAAAAAAAATGGTTCTTGTGCCTCACCCGACGTAGATAGGTATAGTATGTCGCGGACTTTTTTGTAGATATTTATAAGATCTACAATTACTTAGAACATTTTATGGTTCTATCTTTAATAGTTTAGGCAGGGTACGCAAAATAAGTAAAAGTTTTGGTTGATTTTTTACACCTTGTGTCCGAAAAACCCTAATATCTTACGGAACCCTTTTTTTGTTCAAAATTAAATATATCCTATATTACTCGTGGATAATGCAGCTTTCGAATGCTGAAAGAATTTTCAAAATCGGTCCAGTAGTTTATGAGCCTATTCATTACAATCAAACAAACAAACAAACAAAGTTTTCCTCTTTATAATATTACTAGCGGTCGCCCGCGGCTCCGCCCGCGTGAATGTCGGTTACCGCTGCAAAAAGGCTACCCAGGAAAGACACGGTCAGCAAACAAATGATTCCCATGTCAATTCACAGACACCGACACTAACTTCGACGAAGCAGTTACTATCCGCAGGCTGAACAGATTTTCTTTCTGTGGGTGTTAGTTGTTAAGTCCCGGAGTGCAACCCGTTGTTTTAGGATAGAAAACTTAAGCTATTATTGTAGAGCTTCTCTATACACAACATTTGACGTAACATTATTTTCTGGTAACAAAATATACTGATGCTCGGGAGCCCCGACCCCATGCGTAAAACATTCTTTTCGTAAATAAATTCCTACTAATTTGAATGTTTGGCCCAGGGATTTGTTTATCGTGAGTGCGAAAGAAATTTTTACTGAAAATCGCGCCGCGCGGGTTCCTTACTCATAGATCTAAACTCCCCCTCCCACACGCTCACCGGGCCTTGGTAAAGCCTACTTCGCAACGGGCCGGCCGTGCAGCAGAAATCGTAATATGTATTTTAATTTCGCTATAACTTCAGAACCAAACGTCCAATTTAATATCGCTATAACTTCAGAACCAAACGTCTAATTTTAATCATTTACAGACCAAATATTATTAACATTAACTGTACTTAGTGATGAAATAATTAATTTTGATAAGGATTAATAGCATGAGTAAATGAAACGCGTTTAAATGTAGTCAAAAAAATAATCAAGATTTTTCAATAAAAAAAATGGTTCTTGTGCCTCACCCGACATAGATAGGTATAGTATGTCGCGGACTTTTTTGTAGATATTTATAAGATCTACAATTACTTAGAACATTTTATAGTTCTATCTTTAATAGTTTAGGCAGGGTACGCAAAATAAGTAACTGTTTTGGTTGATTTTTTACACTTTGTGTCCGAAAAACCCTAATATCTTACGGAACCCTATTTTTGTTAAAAATTAAATATATCCTATATTACTCGAGGATAATGTAGCTTTCGAATGGTGAAAGAATTTTCAAAATCGGTCCAGTAGTTTATGAGCCTATTCATTACAATCAAACAAACAAACAAAGTTTTCCTCTTTATAATATTAGTGTAGAAGTGTAGATAGTGTAGATATTCATTACAATCAAACAAACAAACAAACAAACAAACAAAGTTTTCCTCTTTATAATATTAGTGTAGATAATATTAGTGTAGATGTAGATGTAGATTTTGATAAGGATTAATAGCATGAGTAAAATAAACGCGTTTAAATGTAGTCCAAAAAATAATCAAGATTTTTCAATAAAAAAAATGGTTCTTGTGCCTCACCCGACGTAGATAGGTATAGTATGTCGCGGACTTTTTTGTAGATATTTATAAGATCTACAATTACTTAGAACATTTTATGGTTCTATCTTTAATAGTTTAGGCAGGGTACGCAAAATAAGTAAAAGTTTTGGTTGATTTTTTACACCTTGTGTCCGAAAAACCCTAATATCTTACGGAACCCTATTTTTGTTAAAAATTAAATATATCCTATATTACTTGAGGATAATGTAGCTTTCGAATGGTGAAAGAATTTTCAAAATCGGTCCAGTAGTTTATGAGCCTATTCATTACAATCAAACAAACAAACAAACAAACAAACAAAGTTTTCCTCTTTATAATATTAGTGTAGATTACTCGTGGATAATGTAGCTTTCGAATGGTGAAAGAATTTTCAAAATCGGTCCAGTAGTTTATGAGCCTATTCATTACAATCAAACAAACAAACAAACAATCAAACAAACAAACAAAGTTTTCCTCTTTATAATATTAGTGTAGATAGTGTAGATATTCATTACAATCAAACAAACAAACAAACAAACAAACAAAGTTTTCCTCTTTATAATATTAGTGTAGATAATATTAGTGTAGATGTTGATGTAGATTTTGATAAGGATTAATAGCATGAGTAAAATAAACGCGTTTAAATGTAGTCCAAAAAATAATCAAGATTTTTCAATAAAAAAAATGGTTCTTGTGCCTCACCCGACATAGATAGGTATAGTATGTCGCGGACTTTTTTGTAGATATTTATAAGATCTACAATTACTTTGAACATTTTATGGTTCTATCTTTAATAGTTTAGGCAGGGTACGCAAAATAAGTAACTGTTTTGGTTGGTTTTTTACACCTTGTGTCCGAAAAACCCTAATATCTTGCGGAACATTATTTTTGTTCAAAATTAAATCTATACTAATATTATAAAGCTCAAGAGTTTGTTTGTTTGTTTGTTTGTTTGTTTGATTGTTTGTTTGTTTGAACGCGCTAATCTCCGAAACTACTGGTTCGAATTGAATAATTCTTTTTGTGTTGGATAGTCCAGTTATCGAGGAAGGCTATAGGCTATATAACATCACGCTACGACCAATAGGAGCAAAGATATAGTGGTAAATGTGTAAAAAACGGGAGAAAGAAGTCACTATTCCACGCGGACGAAGTCGCTGGCAAAAGCTAGTATATCCTATATTACTCGTGGATAATGTAGCTTTCGAATGGTGAAAGAATTTTCAAAATCGGTCCAGTAGTTTATGAGCCTATTCATTACAATCAAACAAACAAACAAAGTTTTCCTCTTTATAATATTTAGGTAGATGTGTAGATTTTTTACACCTTGTGTCCGAAAAACCCTAATATCTTACTGAACCCTATTTTTGTTCAAAATTAAATATATCCTATATTACTCGTGGATAATGTAGCTTTCGAATGGTGAAAGAATTTTCAAAATCGGTCCAGTAGTTTATGAGCCTATTCATTACAATCAAACAAACAAACAAAGTTTTCCTCTTTATAATATTAGTGTAGATAGTGTAGATATTCATTACAATCAAACAAACAAACAAAGTTTTCCTCTTTATAATATTAGTGTAGAAGTGTAGATAGTGTAGATATTCATTACAATCAAACAAACAAACAAACAAACAAACAAAGTTTTCCTCTTTATAATATTAGTGTAGATAATATTAGTGTAGATGTAGATGTAGATTTTGATAAGGATTAATAGCATGAGTAAAATAAACGCGTTTAAATGTAGTCCAAAAAATAATCAAGATTTTTCAATAAAAAAAATGGTTCTTGTGCCTCACCCGACGTAGATAGGTATAGTATGTCGCGGACTTTTTTGTAGATATTTATAAGATCTACAATTACTTAGAACATTTTATGGTTCTATCTTTAATAGTTTAGGCAGGGTACGCAAAATAAGTAAAAGTTTTGGTTGATTTTTTACACCTTGTGTCCGAAAAACCCTAATATCTTACGGAACCCTTTTTTTGTTCAAAATTAAATATATCCTATATTACTCGTGGATAATGCAGCTTTCGAATGCTGAAAGAATTTTCAAAATCGGTCCAGTAGTTTATGAGCCTATTCATTACAATCAAACAAACAAACAAACAAAGTTTTCCTCTTTATAATATTACTAGCGGTCGCCCGCGGCTCCGCCCGCGTGAATGTCGGTTACCGCTGCAAAAAGGCTACCCAGGAAAGACACGGTCAGCAAACAAATGATTCCCATGTCAATTCACAGACACCGACACTAACTTCGACGAAGCAGTTACTATCCGCAGGCTGAACAGATTTTCTTTCTGTGGGTGTTAGTTGTTAAGTCCCGGAGTGCAACCCGTTGTTTTAGGATAGAAAACTTAAGCTATTATTGTAGAGCTTCTCTATACACAACATTTGACGTAACATTATTTTCTGGTAACAAAATATACTGATGCTCGGGAGCCCCGACCCCATGCGTAAAACATTCTTTTCGTAAATAAATTCCTACTAATTTGAATGTTTGGCCCAGGGATTTGTTTATCGTGAGTGCGAAAGAAATTTTTACTGAAAATCGCGCCGCGCGGGTTCCTTACTCATAGATCTAAACTCCCCCTCCCACACGCTCACCGGGCCTTGGTAAAGCCTACTTCGCAACGGGCCGGCCGTGCAGCAGAAATCGTAATATGTATTTTAATTTCGCTATAACTTCAGAACCAAACGTCCAATTTAATATCGCTATAACTTCAGAACCAAACGTCTAATTTTAATCATTTACAGACCAAATATTATTAACATTAACTGTACTTAGTGATGAAATAATTAATTTTGATAAGGATTAATAGCATGAGTAAATGAAACGCGTTTAAATGTAGTCAAAAAAATAATCAAGATTTTTCAATAAAAAAAATGGTTCTTGTGCCTCACCCGACATAGATAGGTATAGTATGTCGCGGACTATTTTGTAGATATTTATAAGATCTACAATTACTTAGAACATTTTATAGTTCTATCTTTAATAGTTTAGGCAGGGTACGCAAAATAAGTAACTGTTTTGGTTGATTTTTTACACTTTGTGTCCGAAAAACCCTAATATCTTACGGAACCCTATTTTTGTTAAAAATTAAATATATCCTATATTACTCGAGGATAATGTAGCTTTCGAATGGTGAAAGAATTTTCAAAATCGGTCCAGTAGTTTATGAGCCTATTCATTACAATCAAACAAACAAACAAAGTTTTCCTCTTTATAATATTAGTGTAGAAGTGTAGATAGTGTAGATATTCATTACAATCAAACAAACAAACAAACAAACAAACAAAGTTTTCCTCTTTATAATATTAGTGTAGATAATATTAGTGTAGATGTAGATGTAGATTTTGATAAGGATTAATAGCATGAGTAAAATAAACGCGTTTAAATGTAGTCCAAAAAATAATCAAGATTTTTCAATAAAAAAAATGGTTCTTGTGCCTCACCCGACGTAGATAGGTATAGTATGTCGCGGACTTTTTTGTAGATATTTATAAGATCTACAATTACTTAGAACATTTTATGGTTCTATCTTTAATAGTTTAGGCAGGGTACGCAAAATAAGTAAAAGTTTTGGTTGATTTTTTACACCTTGTGTCCGAAAAACCCTAATATCTTACGGAACCCTATTTTTGTTAAAAATTAAATATATCCTATATTACTTGAGGATAATGTAGCTTTCGAATGGTGAAAGAATTTTCAAAATCGGTCCAGTAGTTTATGAGCCTATTCATTACAATCAAACAAACAAACAAACAAACAAACAAAGTTTTCCTCTTTATAATATTAGTGTAGATTACTCGTGGATAATGTAGCTTTCGAATGGTGAAAGAATTTTCAAAATCGGTCCAGTAGTTTATGAGCCTATTCATTACAATCAAACAAACAAACAAACAATCAAACAAACAAACAAAGTTTTCCTCTTTATAATATTAGTGTAGATAGTGTAGATATTCATTACAATCAAACAAACAAACAAACAAACAAACAAAGTTTTCCTCTTTATAATATTAGTGTAGATAATATTAGTGTAGATGTTGATGTAGATTTTGATAAGGATTAATAGCATGAGTAAAATAAACGCGTTTAAATGTAGTCCAAAAAATAATCAAGATTTTTCAATAAAAAAAATGGTTCTTGTGCCTCACCCGACATAGATAGGTATAGTATGTCGCGGACTTTTTTGTAGATATTTATAAGATCTACAATTACTTTGAACATTTTATGGTTCTATCTTTAATAGTTTAGGCAGGGTACGCAAAATAAGTAACTGTTTTGGTTGGTTTTTTACACCTTGTGTCCGAAAAACCCTAATATCTTGCGGAACATTATTTTTGTTCAAAATTAAATCTATACTAATATTATAAAGCTCAAGAGTTTGTTTGTTTGTTTGTTTGTTTGTTTGATTGTTTGTTTGTTTGAACGCGCTAATCTCCGAAACTACTGGTTCGAATTGAATAATTCTTTTTGTGTTGGATAGTCCAGTTATCGAGGAAGGCTATAGGCTATATAACATCACGCTACGACCAATAGGAGCAAAGATATAGTGGTAAATGTGTAAAAAACGGGAGAAAGAAGTCACTATTCCACGCGGACGAAGTCGCTGGCAAAAGCTAGTATATCCTATATTACTCGTGGATAATGTAGCTTTCGAATGGTGAAAGAATTTTCAAAATCGGTCCAGTAGTTTATGAGCCTATTCATTACAATCAAACAAACAAACAAAGTTTTCCTCTTTATAATATTTAGGTAGATGTGTAGATTTTTTACACCTTGTGTCCGAAAAACCCTAATATCTTACTGAACCCTATTTTTGTTCAAAATTAAATATATCCTATATTACTCGTGGATAATGTAGCTTTCGAATGGTGAAAGAATTTTCAAAATCGGTCCAGTAGTTTATGAGCCTATTCATTACAATCAAACAAACAAACAAAGTTTTCCTCTTTATAATATTAGTGTAGATAGTGTAGATATTCATTACAATCAAACAAACAAACAAAGTTTTCCTCTTTATAATATTAGTGTAGAAGTGTAGATAGTGTAGATATTCATTACAATCAAACAAACAAACAAACAAACAAACAAAGTTTTCCTCTTTATAATATTAGTGTAGATAATATTAGTGTAGATGTAGATGTAGATTTTGATAAGGATTAATAGCATGAGTAAAATAAACGCGTTTAAATGTAGTCCAAAAAATAATCAAGATTTTTCAATAAAAAAAATGGTTCTTGTGCCTCACCCGACGTAGATAGGTATAGTATGTCGCGGACTTTTTTGTAGATATTTATAAGATCTACAATTACTTAGAACATTTTATGGTTCTATCTTTAATAGTTTAGGCAGGGTACGCAAAATAAGTAAAAGTTTTGGTTGATTTTTTACACCTTGTGTCCGAAAAACCCTAATATCTTACGGAACCCTTTTTTTGTTCAAAATTAAATATATCCTATATTACTCGTGGATAATGCAGCTTTCGAATGCTGAAAGAATTTTCAAAATCGGTCCAGTAGTTTATGAGCCTATTCATTACAATCAAACAAACAAACAAACAAAGTTTTCCTCTTTATAATATTACTAGCGGTCGCCCGCGGCTCCGCCCGCGTGAATGTCGGTTACCGCTGCAAAAAGGCTACCCAGGAAAGACACGGTCAGCAAACAAATGATTCCCATGTCAATTCACAGACACCGACACTAACTTCGACGAAGCAGTTACTATCCGCAGGCTGAACAGATTTTCTTTCTGTGGGTGTTAGTTGTTAAGTCCCGGAGTGCAACCCGTTGTTTTAGGATAGAAAACTTAAGCTATTATTGTAGAGCTTCTCTATACACAACATTTGACGTAACATTATTTTCTGGTAACAAAATATACTGATGCTCGGGAGCCCCGACCCCATGCGTAAAACATTCTTTTCGTAAATAAATTCCTACTAATTTGAATGTTTGGCCCAGGGATTTGTTTATCGTGAGTGCGAAAGAAATTTTTACTGAAAATCGCGCCGCGCGGGTTCCTTACTCATAGATCTAAACTCCCCCTCCCACACGCTCACCGGGCCTTGGTAAAGCCTACTTCGCAACGGGCCGGCCGTGCAGCAGAAATCGTAATATGTATTTTAATTTCGCTATAACTTCAGAACCAAACGTCCAATTAAATATCGCTATAACTTCAGAACCAAACGTCTAATTTTAATCATTTACAGACCAAATATTATTAACATTAACTGTACTTAGTGATGAAATAATTAATTTTGATAAGGATTAATAGCATGAGTAAATGAAACGCGTTTAAATGTAGTCAAAAAAATAATCAAGATTTTTCAATAAAAAAAATGGTTCTTGTGCCTCACCCGACATAGATAGGTATAGTATGTCGCGGACTTTTTTGTAGATATTTATAAGATCTACAATTACTTTGAACATTTTATGGTTCTATCTTTAATAGTTTAGGCAGGGTACGCAAAATAAGTAACTGTTTTGGTTGGTTTTTTACACCTTGTGTCCGAAAAACCCTAATATCTTGCGGAACATTATTTTTGTTCAAAATTAAATCTATACTAATATTATAAAGCTCAAGAGTTTGTTTGTTTGTTTGTTTGTTTGTTTGATTGTTTGTTTGTTTGAACGCGCTAATCTCCGAAACTACTGGTTCGAATTGAATAATTCTTTTTGTGTTGGATAGTCCAGTTATCGAGGAAGGCTATAGGCTATATAACATCACGCTACGACCAATAGGAGCAAAGATATAGTGGTAAATGTGTAAAAAACGGGAGAAAGAAGTCACTATTCCACGCGGACGAAGTCGCTGGCAAAAGCTAGTATATCCTATATTACTCGTGGATAATGTAGCTTTCGAATGGTGAAAGAATTTTCAAAATCGGTCCAGTAGTTTATGAGCCTATTCATTACAATCAAACAAACAAACAAAGTTTTCCTCTTTATAATATTTAGGTAGATGTGTAGATTTTTTACACCTTGTGTCCGAAAAACCCTAATATCTTACTGAACCCTATTTTTGTTCAAAATTAAATATATCCTATATTACTCGTGGATAATGTAGCTTTCGAATGGTGAAAGAATTTTCAAAATCGGTCCAGTAGTTTATGAGCCTATTCATTACAATCAAACAAACAATCAAAGTTTTCCTCTTTATAATATTAGTGTAGATAGTGTAGATATTCATTACAATCAAACAAACAAACAAAGTTTTCCTCTTTATAATATTAGTGTAGAAGTGTAGATAGTGTAGATATTCATTACAATCAAACAAACAAACAAACAAACAAACAAAGTTTTCCTCTTTGTAATATTAGTGTAGATAATATTAGTGTAGATGTAGATGTAGATTTTGATAAGGATTAATAGCATGAGTAAAATAAACGCGTTTAAATGTAGTCCAAAAAATAATCAAGATTTTTCAATAAAAAAAATGGTTCTTGTGCCTCACCCGACGTAGATAGGTATAGTATGTCGCGGACTTTTTTGTAGATATTTATAAGATCTACAATTACTTAGAACATTTTATGGTTCTATCTTTAATAGTTTAGGCAGGGTACGCAAAATAAGTAAAAGTTTTGGTTGATTTTTTACACCTTGTGTCCGAAAAACCCTAATATCTTACGGAACCCTTTTTTGTTCAAAATTAAATATATCCTATATTACTCGTGGATAATGCAGCTTTCGAATGCTGAAAGAATTTTCAAAATCGGTCCAGTAGTTTATGAGCCTATTCATTACAATCAAACAAACAAACAAACAAAGTTTTCCTCTTTATAATATTATATTATACTAGCGGTCGCCCGCGGCTCCGCCCGCGTGAATGTCGGTTACCGCTGCAAAAAGGCTACCCAGGAAAGACACGGTCAGCAAACAAATGATTCCCATGTCAATTCACAGACACCGACACTAACTTCGACGAAGCAGTTACTATCCGCAGGCTGAACAGATTTTCTTTCTGTGGGTGTTAGTTGTTAAGTCCCGGAGTGCAACCCGTTGTTTTAGGATAGAAAACTTAAGCTATTATTGTAGAGCTTCTCTATACACAACATTTGACGTAACATTATTTTCTGGTAACAAAATATACTGATGCTCGGGAGCCCCGACCCCATGCGTAAAACATTCTTTTCGTAAATAAATTCCTACTAATTTGAATGTTTGGCCCAGGGATTTGTTTATCGTGAGTGCGAAAGAAATTTTTACTGAAAATCGCGCCGCGCGGGTTCCTTACTCATAGATCTAAACTCCCCCTCCCACACGCTCACCGGGCCTTGGTAAAGCCTACTTCGCAACGGGCCGGCCGTGCAGCAGAAATCGTAATATGTATTTTAATTTCGCTATAACTTCAGAACCAAACGTCCAATTTAATATCGCTATAACTTCAGAACCAAACGTCTAATTTTAATCATTTACAGACCAAATATTATTAACATTAACTGTACTTAGTGATGAAATAATTAATTTTGATAAGGATTAATAGCATGAGTAAATGAAACGCGTTTAAATGTAGTCAAAAAAATAATCAAGATTTTTCAATAAAAAAAATGGTTCTTGTGCCTCACCCGACATAGATAGGTATAGTATGTCGCGGACTTTTTTGTAGATATTTATAAGATCTACAATTACTTAGAACATTTTATGGTTCTATCTTTAATAGTTTAGGCAGGGTACGCAAAATAAGTAACTGTTTTGGTTGATTTTTTACACCTTGTGTCCAAAAAACCCTAATATCTTACGGAACCCTATTTTTGTTAAAAATTAAATATATCCTATATTACTCGAGGATAATGTAGCTTTCGAATGGTGAAAGAATTTTCAAAATCGGTCCAGTAGTTTATGAGCCTATTCATTACAATCAAACAAACAAACAAACAAACAAACAAAGTTTTCCTCTTTATAATATTAGTGTAGATTACTCGTGGATAATGTAGCTTTCGAATGGTGAAAGAATTTTCAAAATCGGTCCAGTAGTTTATGAGCCTATTCATTACAATCAAACAAACAAACAAACAATCAAACAAACAAACAAAGTTTTCCTCTTTATAATATTAGTGTAGATAGTGTAGATATTCATTACAATCAAACAAACAAACAAACAAACAAACAAAGTTTTCCTCTTTATAATATTAGTGTAGATAATATTAGTGTAGATGTTGATGTAGATTTTGATAAGGATTAATAGCATGAGTAAAATAAACGCGTTTAAATGTAGTCCAAAAAATAATCAAGATTTTTCAATAAAAAAAATGGTTCTTGTGCCTCACCCGACATAGATAGGTATAGTATGTCGCGGACTTTTTTGTAGATATTTATAAGATCTACAATTACTTAGAACATTTTATAGTTCTATCTTTAATAGTTTAGGCAGGGTACGCAAAATAAGTAACTGTTTTGGTTGATTTTTTACACCTTGTGTCCAAAAAACCCTAATATCTTACGGAACCCTATTTTTGTTAAAAATTAAATATATCCTATATTACTCGAGGATAATGTAGCTTTCGAATGGTGAAAGAATTTTCAAAATCGGTCCAGTAGTTTATGAGCCTATTCATTACAATCAAACAAACAAACAAACAAACAAACAAACAAAGTTTTCCTCTTTATAATATTAGTGTAGATTACTAGCGGTCGCCCGCGGCTCCGCCCGCGTGAATGTCGGTTACCGCTGCAAAAAGGCTACCCAGGAAAGACACGGTCAGCAAACAAATGATTCCCATGTCAATTCACAGACACCGACACTAACTTCGACGAAGCAGTTACTATCCGCAGGCTGAACAGATTTTCTTTCTGTGGGTGTTAGTTGTTAAGTCCCGGAGTGCAACCCGTTGTTTTAGGATAGAAAACTTAAGCTATTATTGTAGAGCTTCTCTATACACAACATTTGACGTAACATTATTTTCTGGTAACAAAATATACTGATGCTCGGGAGCCCCGACCCCATGCGTAAAACATTCTTTTCGTAAATAAATTCCTACTAATTTGAATGTTTGGCCCAGGGATTTGTTTATCGTGAGTGCGAAAGAAATTTTTACTGAAAATCGCGCCGCGCGGGTTCCTTACTCATAGATCTAAACTCCCCCTCCCACACGCTCACCGGGCCTTGGTAAAGCCTACTTCGCAACGGGCCGGCCGTGCAGCAGAAATCGTAATATGTATTTTAATTTCGCTATAACTTCAGAACCAAACGTCCAATTTAATATCGCTATAACTTCAGAACCAAACGTCTAATTTTAATCATTTACAGACCAAATATTATTAACATTAACTGTACTTAGTGATGAAATAATTAATTTTGATAAGGATTAATAGCATGAGTAAATGAAACGCGTTTAAATGTAGTCAAAAAAATAATCAAGATTTTTCAATAAAAAAAATGGTTCTTGTGCCTCACCCGACATAGATAGGTATAGTATGTCGCGGACTTTTTTGTAGATATTTATAAGATCTACAATTACTTAGAACATTTTATAGTTCTATCTTTAATAGTTTAGGCAGGGTACGCAAAATAAGTAACTGTTTTGGTTGATTTTTTACACTTTGTGTCCGAAAAACCCTAATATCTTACGGAACCCTATTTTTGTTAAAAATTAAATATATCCTATATTACTCGAGGATAATGTAGCTTTCGAATGGTGAAAGAATTTTCAAAATCGGTACAGTAGTTTATGAGCCTATTCATTACAATCAAACAAACAAACAAAGTTTTCCTCTTTATAATATTAGTGTAGAAGTGTAGATAGTGTAGATATTCATTACAATCAAACAAACAAACAAACAAACAAACAAAGTTTTCCTCTTTATAATATTAGTGTAGATAATATTAGTGTAGATGTAGATGTAGATTTTGATAAGGATTAATAGCATGAGTAAAATAAACGCGTTAAAATGTAGTCCAAAAAATAATCAAGATTTTTCAATAAAAAAAATGGTTCTTGTGCCTCACCCGACGTAGATAGGTATAGTATGTCGCGGACTTTTTTGTAGATATTTATAAGATCTACAATTACTTAGAACATTTTATGGTTCTATCTTTAATAGTTTAGGCAGGGTACGCAAAATAAGTAAAAGTTTTGGTTGATTTTTTACACCTTGTGTCCGAAAAACCCTAATATCTTACGGAACCCTATTTTTGTTCAAAATTAAATATATCCTATATTACTTGTGGATAATGTAGCTTTCAAATGGTGAAAGAATTTTCAAAATCGGTCCAGTAGTTTATGAGCCTATTCATTACAATCAAACAAACAAACAAACAAAGTTTTCCTCTTTATAATATTATATTATATTACTAGCGGTCGCCCGCGGCTCCGCCCGCGTGAATGTCGGTTACCGCTGCAAAAAGGCTACCCAGGAAAGACACGGTCAGCAAACAAATGATTCCCATGTCAATTCACAGACACCGACACTAACTTCGACGAAGCAGTTACTATCCGCAGGCTGAACAGATTTTCTTTCTGTGGGTGTTAGTTGTTAAGTCCCGGAGTGCAACCCGTTGTTTTAGGATAGAAAACTTAAGCTATTATTGTAGAGCTTCTCTATACACAACATTTGACGTAACATTATTTTCTGGTAACAAAATATACTGATGCTCGGGAGCCCCGACCCCATGCGTAAAACATTCTTTTCGTAAATAAATTCCTACTAATTTGAATGTTTGGCCCAGGGATTTGTTTATCGTGAGTGCGAAAGAAATTTTTACTGAAAATCGCGCCGCGCGGGTTCCTTACTCATAGATCTAAACTCCCCCTCCCACTAGGGATGAAAATGGCGAAAGATACTCATTTGTTTTTTTCGCAACTTTGAATCTTTCAAGTAAAATACATGTAACTTTGGAAAAATACAAATTGAAGGCTATTTGAAAAATACAAATTTACATGTATAAAACGTGTATAAAACGTGTATTAATCAATGTATTTTTCATAATTTACATTGAATGAAAAAAAAAACAAACGATGATAATGGTTTATTATAATTATTTATTATACTTATATTAGGAGAAAAGTTTGTTTATTTACAAAAACATGTTTCTACAATTCAATATCACTATTGCAATCGTCAACCTGAACCTCTTCTGGTTCGTCAATAGTAACATCATTGATACCGTCTTTAGAATTGACAAATTTCAGATTCTAGTTAACAAAAAATAATTTATTCAATCGATCAGCTGTCAAACGGTTGCGATCTTTGGTGTGTGTCCGCCCAAACAAAGACCAATTTCTCTCACTAGCGGCTGATGATGGTGGATTACTCAAAATTCAACACGACATTCTTTATGTTATTAACAATTCAATGATTTTAAATTATATGTTCCTCTAAAGGAGGATGGTTTAACCATAAAGTTTTTTTTATTACTACAAGTCCTTAAAAAAACAACGAAAAATACAACGTTTAATACATGTAAAAAACGAAACTTTCGAAAGATACATTTTAAGAACTCATTGAAAGTTTCTGTATTTTATTGAAAAATACAAAGTACGATTGAAAATTACACGTATTTTACTTGTAATTTTCAACCCTACCTCCCACACGCTCACCGGGCCTTGGTAAAGCCTACTTCGCAACGGGCCGGCCGTGCAGCAGAAATCGTAATATGTATTTTAATTTCGCTATAACTTCAGAACCAAACGTCCAATTTAATATCGCTATAACTTCAGAACCAAACGTCTAATTTTAATCATTTACAGACCAAATATTATTAACATTAACTGTACTTAGTGATGAAATAATTAATTTTGATAAGGATTAATAGCATGAGTAAATGAAACGCGTTTAAATGTAGTCAAAAAAATAATCAAGATTTTTCAATAAAAAAAATGGTTCTTGTGCCTCACCCGACATAGATAGGTATAGTATGTCGCGGACTTTTTTGTAGATATTTATAAGATCTACAATTACTTAGAACATTTTATAGTTCTATCTTTAATAGTTTAGGCAGGGTACGCAAAATAAGTAACTGTTTTGGTTGATTTTTTACCCTTTGTGTCCGAAAAACCCTAATATCTTACGGAACCCTATTTTTGTTAAAAATTAAATATATCCTATATTACTCGAGGATAATGTAGCTTTCGAATGGTGAAAGAATTTTCAAAATCGGTCCAGTAGTTTATGAGCCTATTCATTACAATCAAACAAACAAACAAAGTTTTCCTCTTTATAATATTAGTGTAGAAGTGTAGATAGTGTAGATATTCATTACAATCAAACAAACAAACAAACAAACAAACAAAGTTTTCCTCTTTATAATATTAGTGTAGATAATATTAGTGTAGATGTAGATGTAGATTTTGATAAGGATTAATAGCATGAGTAAAATAAACGCGTTTAAATGTAGTCCAAAAAATAATCAAGATTTTTCAATAAAAAAAATGGTTCTTGTGCCTCACCCGACGTAGATAGGTATAGTATGTCGCGGACTTTTTTGTAGATATTTATAAGATCTACAATTACTTAGAACATTTTATGGTTCTATCTTTAATAGTTTAGGCAGGGTACGCAAAATAAGTAAAAGTTTTGGTTGATTTTTTACACCTTGTGTCCGAAAAACCCTAATATCTTACGGAACCCTATTTTTGTTAAAAATTAAATATATCCTATATTACTTGAGGATAATGTAGCTTTCGAATGGTGAAAGAATTTTCAAAATCGGTCCAGTAGTTTATGAGCCTATTCATTACAATCAAACAAACAAACAAACAAACAAACAAAGTTTTCCTCTTTATAATATTAGTGTAGACTAGCGGTCGCCCGCGGCTCCGCCCGCGTGAATGTCGGTTACCGCTGCAAAAAGGCTACCCAGGAAAGACACGGTCAGCAAACAAATGATTCCCATGTCAATTCACAGACACCGACACTAACTTCGACGAAGCAGTTACTATCCGCAGGCTGAACAGATTTTCTTTCTGTGGGTGTTAGTTGTTAAGTCCCGGAGTGCAACCCGTTGTTTTAGGATAGAAAACTTAAGCTATTATTGTAGAGCTTCTCTATACACAACATTTGACGTAACATTATTTTCTGGTAACAAAATATACTGATGCTCGGGAGCCCCGACCCCATGCGTAAAACATTCTTTTCGTAAATAAATTCCTACTAATTTGAATGTTTGGCCCAGGGATTTGTTTATCGTGAGTGCGAAAGAAATTTTTACTGAAAATCGCGCCGCGCGGGTTCCTTACTCATAGATCTAAACTCCCCCTCCCACACGCTCACCGGGCCTTGGTAAAGCCTACTTCGCAACGGGCCGGCCGTGCAGCAGAAATCGTAATATGTATTTTAATTTCGCTATAACTTCAGAACCAAACGTCCAATTTAATATCGCTATAACTTCAGAACCAAACGTCTAATTTTAATCATTTACAGACCAAATATTATTAACATTAACTGTACTTAGTGATGAAATAATTAATTTTGATAAGGATTAATAGCATGAGTAAATGAAACGCGTTTAAATGTAGTCAAAAAAATAATCAAGATTTTTCAATAAAAAAAATGGTTCTTGTGCCTCACCCGACATAGATAGGTATAGTATGTCGCGGACTTTTTTGTAGATATTTATAAGATCTACAATTACTTAGAACATTTTATAGTTCTATCTTTAATAGTTTAGGCAGGGTACGCAAAATAAGTAACTGTTTTGGTTGATTTTTTACACTTTGTGTCCGAAAAACCCTAATATCTTACGGAACCCTATTTTTGTTAAAAATACAATATATCCTATATTACTCGAGGATAATGTAGCTTTCAAATGTTGAAAGAATTTTCAAAATCGGTCCAGTAGTTTATGAGCCTATTCATTACAATCAAACAAACAAACAAAGTTTTCCTCTTTATAATATTAGTGTAGACTAGCGGTCGCCCGCGGCTCCGCCCGCGTGAATGTCGGTTACCGCTGCAAAAAGGCTACCCAGGAAAGACACGGTCAGCAAACAAATGATTCCCATGTCAATTCACAGACACCGACACTAACTTCGACGAAGCAGTTACTATCCGCAGGCTGAACAGATTTTCTTTCTGTGGGTGTTAGTTGTTAAGTCCCGGAGTGCAACCCGTTGTTTTAGGATAGAAAACTTAAGCTATTATTGTAGAGCTTCTCTATACACAACATTTGACGTAACATTATTTTCTGGTAACAAAATATACTGATGCTCGGGAGCCCCGACCCCATGCGTAAAACATTCTTTTCGTAAATAAATTCCTACTAATTTGAATGTTTGGCCCAGGGATTTGTTTATCGTGAGTGCGAAAGAAATTTTTACTGAAAATCGCGCCGCGCGGGTTCCTTACTCATAGATCTAAACTCCCCCTCCCACACGCTCACCGGGCCTTGGTAAAGCCTACTTCGCAACGGGCCGGCCGTGCAGCAGAAATCGTAATATGTATTTTAATTTCGCTATAACTTCAGAACCAAACGTCCAATTTAATATCGCTATAACTTCAGAACCAAACGTCTAATTTTAATCATTTACAGACCAAATATTATTAACATTAACTGTACTTAGTGATGAAATAATTAATTTTGATAAGGATTAATAGCATGAGTAAATGAAACGCGTTTAAATGTAGTCAAAAAAATAATCAAGATTTTTCAATAAAAAAAATGGTTCTTGTGCCTCACCCGACATAGATAGGTATAGTATGTCGCGGACTTTTTTGTAGATATTTATAAGATCTACAATTACTTAGAACATTTTATGGTTCTATCTTTAATAGTTTAGGCAGGGTACGCAAAATAAGTAACTGTTTTGGTTGATTTTTTACACCTTGTGTCCAAAAAACCCTAATATCTTACGGAACCCTATTTTTGTTAAAAATTAAATATATCCTATATTACTCGAGGATAATGTAGCTTTCGAATGGTGAAAGAATTTTCAAAATCGGTCCAGTAGTTTATGAGCCTATTCATTACAATCAAACAAACAAACAAACAAACAAACAAAGTTTTCCTCTTTATAATATTAGTGTAGATAACTGTTTTGGTTGATTTTTTACACCTTGTGTCCAAAAAACCCTAATATCTTACGGAACCCTATTTTTGTTAAAAATTAAATATATCCTATATTACTCGAGGATAATGTAGCTTTCGAATGGTGAAAGAATTTTCAAAATCGGTCCAGTAGTTTATGAGCCTATTCATTACAATCAAACAAACAAACAAACAAACAAACAAAGTTTTCCTCTTTATAATATTAGTGTAGATTACTCGTGGATAATGTAGCTTTCGAATGGTGAAAGAATTTTCAAAATCGGTCCAGTAGTTTATGAGCCTATTCATTACAATCAAACAAACAAACAAACAATCAAACAAACAAACAAAGTTTTCCTCTTTATAATATTAGTGTAGATAGTGTAGATATTCATTACAATCAAACAAACAAACAAACAAACAAACAAAGTTTTCCTCTTTATAATATTAGTGTAGATAATATTAGTGTAGATGTTGATGTAGATTTTGATAAGGATTAATAGCATGAGTAAAATAAACGCGTTTAAATGTAGTCCAAAAAATAATCAAGATTTTTCAATAAAAAAAATGGTTCTTGTGCCTCACCCGACATAGATAGGTATAGTATGTCGCGGACTTTTTTGTAGATATTTATAAGATCTACAATTACTTAGAACATTTTATAGTTCTATCTTTAATAGTTTAGGCAGGGTACGCAAAATAAGTAACTGTTTTGGTTGATTTTTTACACCTTGTGTCCAAAAAACCCTAATATCTTACGGAACCCTATTTTTGTTAAAAATTAAATATATCCTATATTACTCGAGGATAATGTAGCTTTCGAATGGTGAAAGAATTTTCAAAATCGGTCCAGTAGTTTATGAGCCTATTCATTACAATCAAACAAACAAACAAACAAACAAACAAACAAAGTTTTCCTCTTTATAATATTAGTGTAGATTACTCGTGGATAATGTAGCTTTCGAATGGTGAAAGAATTTTCAAAATCGGTCCAGTAGTTTATGAGCCTATTCATTACAATCAAACAAACAAACAAACAATCAAACAAACAAACAAAGTTTTCCTCTTTATAATATTAGTGTAGATATTCATTACAATCAAACAAACAAACAAACAAAGTTTTCCTCTTTATAATATTAGTGTAGATAATATTAGTGTAGATGTTGATGTAGATTTTGATAAGGATTAATAGCATGAGTAAAATAAACGCGTTTAAATGTAGTCCAAAAAATAATCAAGATTTTTCAATAAAAAAAATGGTTCTTGTGCCTCACCCGACATAGATAGGTATAGTATGTCGCGGACTTTTTTGTAGATATTTATAAGATCTACAATTACTTTGAACATTTTATGGTTCTATCTTTAATAGTTTAGGCAGGGTACGCAAAATAAGTAACTGTTTTGGTTGATTTTTTACACCTTGTGTCCGAAAAACCCTAATATCTTGCGGAACATTATTTTTGTTCAAAATTAAATCTATACTAATATTATAAAGCTCAAGAGTTTGTTTGTTTGTTTGTTTGTTTGTTTGATTGTTTGTTTGTTTGAACGCGCTAATCTCCGAAACTACTGGTTCGAATTGAATAATTCTTTTTGTGTTGGATAGTCCAGTTATCGAGGAAGGCTATAGGCTATATAACATCACGCTACGACCAATAGGAGCAAAGATATAGTGGTAAATGTGTAAAAAACGGGAGAAAGAAGTCACTATTCCACGCGGACGAAGTCGCTGGCAAAAGCTAGTATATCCTATATTACTCGTGGATAATGTAGCTTTCGAATGGTGAAAGAATTTTCAAAATCGGTCCAGTAGTTTATGAGCCTATTCATTACAATCAAACAAACAAACAAAGTTTTCCTCTTTATAATATTTGTGTAGATGTGTAGATTTTTTACACCTTGTGTCCGAAAAACCCTAATATCTTACTGAACCCTATTTTTGTTCAAAATTAAATATATCCTATATTACTCGTGGATAATGTAGCTTTCGAATGGTGAAAGAATTTTCAAAATCGGTCCAGTAGTTTATGAGCCTATTCATTACAATCAAACAAACAAACAAAGTTTTCCTCTTTATAATATTAGTGTAGATAGTGTAGATATTCATTACAATCAAACAAACAAACAAACAAACAAACAAAGTTTTCCTCTTTATAATATTAGTGTAGATAATATAAGTGTAGATGTAGATGTAGATTTTTATAAGGATTAATAGCATGAGTAAAATAAACGCGTTTAAATGTAGTCCAAAAAATAATCAAGATTTTTCAATAAAAAAAATGTTTCTTGTGCCTCACCCGACATAGATAGGTATAGTATGTCGCGGACTTTTTTGTAGATATTTATAAGATCTACAATTACTTTGAACATTTTATGGTTCTATCTTTAATAGTTTAGGCAGGGTACGCAAAATAAGTAACTGTTTTGGTTGATTTTTTACACCTTGTGTCCGAAAAACCCTAATATCTTACGGAACCCTATTTTTGTTAAAAATTAAATATATCCTATATTACTCGAGGATAATGTAGCTTTCGAATGGTGAAAGAATTTTCAAAATCGGTCCAGTAGTTTATGAGCCTATTCATTACAATCAAACAAACAAACAAAGTTTTCCTCTTTATAATATTAGTGTAGAAGTGTAGATAGTGTAGATATTCATTACAATCAAACAAACAAACAAACAAACAAACAAAGTTTTCCTCTTTATAATATTAGTGTAGATAATATTAGTGTAGATGTAGATGTAGATTTTGATAAGGATTAATAGCATGAGTAAAATAAACGCGTTTAAATGTAGTCCAAAAAATAATCAAGATTTTTCAATAAAAAAAATGGTTCTTGTGCCTCACCCGACGTAGATAGGTATAGTATGTCGCGGACTTTTTTGTAGATATTTATAAGATCTACAATTACTTAGAACATTTTATGGTTCTATCTTTAATAGTTTAGGCAGGGTACGCAAAATAAGTAAAAGTTTTTAGGGTTCCGTAGCCGAATGGCAAAAAACGGAACCCTTATAGTTTCGTCAAGTCTGTCTGTCTGTCTGTCTGTCTGTCTGTCTGTCTGTCCGTCCGTATGTCACAGCCACTTTATTCTGAAACTATAAGCATCACATAGCTGAAACTTGGTAGGTAGGTGTATTTTGTTCACCGCTTTCCGATTCAGATACAAAAAGTAAGAAAAAATAATATTTAAGGGGGGGCTCCCATACATGAACCTAAAACCTAAAATTTTTTTTTTACTCAAACCTATGCGTGTGGGGTGTCTATGGATAGGTCTTTTAAAATGATGCTGAGGTTCCTAAAACCATTTTTTCTAAAAGTGTAAGGTTTGAGATATAGACGCTTCCAAAGTGGTAAAATGGGCGTCCCCCCCCCTCTAACTTTTGAACTAAGAAAGTGAAAATTTTGAAAAAAATATATGATGTAGATCTCAACAAAAACTTGCAACGAAAATTGGTTTGAAGGAGATCGAATCAGTAGTTTCTGAGATATTGCACATTTTTATCAACCGCAAATATAACTTTGTTTTTCATACAAACACTATGAAAAACAAAGTTATTTTTGCTGTCGCAATATATTGTGATGTTTTCGTTAAGTGACAGTAAGTGGACCCTGAATTCAGTTAAGGGTGGCACGGAACCCTCAGTGCGCGGGTCCGACACGCACTTAACCGGTTTTTTTTTACACCTTGTGTCCGAAAAACCCTAATATCTTACGGAACCCTTTTTTTGTTCAAAATTAAATATATCCTATATTACTCGTGGATAATGCAGCTTTCGAATGCTGAAAGAATTTTCAAAATCGGTCCAGTAGTTTATGAGCCTATTCATTACAATCAAACAAACAAACAAACAAACAAAGTTTTCCTCTTTATAATATTAGTGTAGACTAGCGGTCGCCCGCGGCTCCGCCCGCGTGAATGTCGGTTACCGCTGCAAAAAGGCTACCCAGGAAAGACACGGTCAGCAAACAAATGATTCCCATGTCAATTCACAGACACCGACACTAACTTCGACGAAGCAGTTACTATCCGCAGGCTGAACAGATTTTCTTTCTGTGGGTGTTAGTTGTTAAGTCCCGGAGTGCAACCCGTTGTTTTAGGATAGAAAACTTAAGCTATTATTGTAGAGCTTCTCTATACACAACATTTGACGTAACATTATTTTCTGGTAACAAAATATACTGATGCTCGGGAGCCCCGACCCCATGCGTAAAACATTCTTTTCGTAAATAAATTCCTACTAATTTGAATGTTTGGCCCAGGGATTTGTTTATCGTGAGTGCGAAAGAAATTTTTACTGAAAATCGCGCCGCGCGGGTTCCTTACTCATAGATCTAAACTCCCCCTCCCACACGCTCACCGGGCCTTGGTAAAGCCTACTTCGCAACGGGCCGGCCGTGCAGCAGAAATCGTAATATGTATTTTAATTTCGCTATAACTTCAGAACCAAACGTCCAATTTAATATCGCTATAACTTCAGAACCAAACGTCTAATTTTAATCATTTACAGACCAAATATTATTAACATTAACTGTACTTAGTGATGAAATAATTAATTTTGATAAGGATTAATAGCATGAGTAAATGAAACGCGTTTAAATGTAGTCAAAAAAATAATCAAGATTTTTCAATAAAAAAAATGGTTCTTGTGCCTCACCCGACATAGATAGGTATAGTATGTCGCGGACTTTTTTGTAGATATTTATAAGATCTACAATTACTTAGAACATTTTATAGTTCTATCTTTAATAGTTTAGGCAGGGTACGCAAAATAAGTAACTGTTTTGGTTGATTTTTTACCCTTTGTGTCCGAAAAACCCTAATATCTTACGGAACCCTATTTTTGTTCAAAATTAAATATATCCTATATTACTCGAGGATAATGTAGCTTTCGAATGGTGAAAGAATTTTCAAAATCGGTCCAGTAGTTTATGAGCCTATTCATTACAATCAAACAAACAAACAAAGTTTTCCTCTTTATAATATTAGTGTAGAAGTGTAGATAGTGTAGATATTCATTACAATCAAACAAACAAACAAACAAACAAACAAAGTTTTCCTCTTTATAATATTAGTGTAGATAATATTAGTGTAGATGTAGATGTAGATTTTGATAAGGATTAATAGCATGAGTAAAATAAACGCGTTTAAATGTAGTCCAAAAAATAATCAAGATTTTTCAATAAAAAAAATGGTTCTTGTGCCTCACCCGACGTAGATAGGTATAGTGTGTCGCGGACTTTTTTGTAGATATTTATAAGATCTACAATTACTTAGAACATTTTATGGTTCTATCTTTAATAGTTTAGGCAGGGTACGCAAAATAAGTAAAAGTTTTGGTTGATTTTTTACACCTTGTGTCCGAAAAACCCTAATATCTTACGGAACCCTAATTTTGTTAAAAATTAAATATATCCTATATTACTTGAGGATAATGTAGCTTTAGAATGGTGAAAGAATTTTCAAAATCGGTCCAGTAGTTTATGAGCCTATTCATTACAATCAAACAAACAAACAAACAAACAAACAAAGTTTTCCTCTTTATAATATTAGTGTAGACTAGCGGTCGCCCGCGGCTCCGCCCGCGTGAATGTCGGTTACCGCTGCAAAAAGGCTACCCAGGAAAGACACGGTCAGCAAACAAATGATTCCCATGTCAATTCACAGACACCGACACTAACTTCGACGAAGCAGTTACTATCCGCAGGCTGAACAGATTTTCTTTCTGTGGGTGTTAGTTGTTAAGTCCCGGAGTGCAACCCGTTGTTTTAGGATAGAAAACTTAAGCTATTATTGTAGAGCTTCTCTATACACAACATTTGACGTTACATTATTTTCTGGTAACAAAATATACTGATGCTCGGGAGCCCCGACCCCATGCGTAAAACATTCTTTTCGTAAATAAATTCCTACTAATTTGAATGTTTGGCCCAGGGATTTGTTTATCGTGAGTGCGAAAGAAATTTTTACTGAAAATCGCGCCGCGCGGGTTCCTTACTCATAGATCTAAACTCCCCCTCCCACACGCTCACCGGGCCTTGGTAAAGCCTACTTCGCAACGGGCCGGCCGTGCAGCAGAAATCGTAATATGTATTTTAATTTCGCTATAACTTCAGAACCAAACGTCCAATTTAATATCGCTATAACTTCAGAACCAAACGTCTAATTTTAATCATTTACAGACCAAATATTATTAACATTAACTGTACTTAGTGATGAAATAATTAATTTTGATAAGGATTAATAGCATGAGTAAATGAAACGCGTTTAAATGTAGTCAAAAAAATAATCAAGATTTTTCAATAAAAAAAATGGTTCTTGTGCCTCACCCGACATAGATAGGTATAGTATGTCGCGGACTTTTTTGTAGATATTTATAAGATCTACAATTACTTAGAACATTTTATAGTTCTATCTTTAATAGTTTAGGCAGGGTACGCAAAATAAGTAACTGTTTTGGTTGATTTTTTACACTTTGTGTCCGAAAAACCCTAATATCTTACGGAACCCTATTTTTGTTAAAAATTAAATATATCCTATATTACTCGAGGATAATGTAGCTTTCGAATGGTGAAAGAATTTTCAAAATCGGTACAGTAGTTTATGAGCCTATTCATTACAATCAAACAAACAAACAAAGTTTTCCTCTTTATAATATTAGTGTAGAAGTGTAGATAGTGTAGATATTCATTACAATCAAACAAACAAACAAACAAACAAACAAAGTTTTCCTCTTTATAATATTAGTGTAGATAATATTAGTGTAGATGTTGATGTAGATTTTGATAAGGATTAATAGCATGAGTAAAATAAACGCGTTTAAATGTAGTCCAAAAAATAATCAAGATTTTTCAATAAAAAAAATGGTTCTTGTGCCTCACCCGACATAGATAGGTATAGTATGTCGCGGACTTTTTTGTAGATATTTATAAGATCTACAATTACTTTGAACATTTTATGGTTCTATCTTTAATAGTTTAGGCAGGGTACGCAAAATAAGTAACTGTTTTGGTTGATTTTTTACACCTTGTGTCCGAAAAACCCTAATATCTTGCGGAACATTATTTTTGTTCAAAATTAAATCTATACTAATATTATAAAGCTCAAGAGTTTGTTTGTTTGTTTGTTTGTTTGTTTGATTGTTTGTTTGTTTGAACGCGCTAATCTCCGAAACTACTGGTTCGAATTGAATAATTCTTTTTGTGTTGGATAGTCCAGTTATCGAGGAAGGCTATAGGCTATATAACATCACGCTACGACCAATAGGAGCAAAGATATAGTGGTAAATGTGTAAAAAACGGGAGAAAGAAGTCACTATTCCACGCGGACGAAGTCGCTGGCAAAAGCTAGTATATCCTATATTACTCGTGGATAATGTAGCTTTCGAATGGTGAAAGAATTTTCAAAATCGGTCCAGTAGTTTATGAGCCTATTCATTACAATCAAACAAACAAACAAAGTTTTCCTCTTTATAATATTTGTGTAGATGTGTAGATTTTTTACACCTTGTGTCCGAAAAACCCTAATATCTTACTGAACCCTATTTTTGTTCAAAATTAAATATATCCTATATTACTCGTGGATAATGTAGCTTTCGAATGGTGAAAGAATTTTCAAAATCGGTCCAGTAGTTTATGAGCCTATTCATTACAATCAAACAAACAAACAAAGTTTTCCTCTTTATAATATTAGTGTAGATAGTGTAGATATTCATTACAATCAAACAAACAAACAAAGTTTTCCTCTTTATAATATTAGTGTAGATAATATAAGTGTAGATGTAGATGTAGATTTTTATAAGGATTAATAGCATGAGTAAAATAAACGCGTTTAAATGTAGTCCAATAAATAATCAAGATTTTTCAATAAAAAAAATGTTTCTTGTGCCTCACCCGACATAGATAGGTATAGTATGTCGCGGACTTTTTTGTAGATATTTATAAGATCTACAATTACTTAGAACATTTTATGGTTCTATCTTTAATAGTTTAGGCAGGGTACGCAAAATAAGTAACTGTTTTGGTTGATTTTTTACACCTTGTGTCCAAAAAACCCTAATATCTTACGGAACCCTATTTTTGTTAAAAATTAAATATATCCTATATTACTCGAGGATAATGTAGCTTTCGAATGGTGAAAGAATTTTCAAAATCGGTCCAGTAGTTTATGAGCCTATTCATTACAATCAAACAAACAAACAAAGGCAGAGGCAGATGTTGTGTAACACCCACAATCTGCTGATATGACCCCGTAGCCAAGAAACTCAAAGTACAAAGTACCTGTAATAAATAAAATTATTTTTCATCTCTCCTGTTCGGAAAATATAACTTTCCTGTGTAGATAGCCGGGTGGAAAATAGCTTATCCATCCCTAGGGTGGAAAGTAATTTAGTTTTAATTGACATGGCATAGATTCAAGGCCTGCAGTCAATGCTTGGACCAAAGATAATTGAGTCACATCATGTTATTAAAATAACAAACATTTTTGCTTAGCTATAAATTGAAAATCATATTGTGTAGGTATTATGTATTATTGTTGATAAAAAAAATATGCAATTTCTAATTTTAATTCAATTAATAATTAAATATTATTTTTAAATATTTTAAATTAATTGAATTAAAATTAGAAATTGCATATTTTTTTTATCAACAATTATACATAATACCTACACAATATGATTTTCAATTTATAGCTAAGCAAAAATGTTTGTTATTTTAATAACATGATGTGACTCAATTATCTTTGGTCCAAGCATTGACTGCAGGCCTTGAATCTATGCCATGTCAATTAAAACTAAATTACTTTCCACCCTAGGGATGGATAAGCTATTTTCCACCCGGCTATCTACACAGGAAAGTTATATTTTCCGAACAGGAGAGATGAAAAATAATTTTATTTATTACAGGTACTTTGTACTTTGAGTTTCTTGGCTACGGGGTCATATCAGCAGATTGTGGGTGTTACACAACATCTGCCTCAGCGAACAGCAAGCCGCTGCATTAGGGAAGTTGTGGCAGCTCTAAACCATCTCAATATAATTAATAAATGGATTGTTTTCCCACAAACCCTTCAACAAAGATCGAGAATTAGACAAGAGTAAGTATTTTATTTATATTATTTAAGTATTTTATAGTTATTTATTGAGGTACATATTTTTGTAAAAGTTCCAGGCTCACTTTTAAAATCATATTACATATTACACACACACACTACACATTGACGACACGTTTGGTGTAGTGGTTAGCGGTCCTGACTACTATGCCGGCGGTCGCGGGTTCGAATCCTGCAAGGGGCAAATGTTTGTGTGATGAGCATGAACATTTGTACCTAAGTCATGGATGTTATATGTATTTAAGTATTTATGGGAGACGCCCCCGTCATTATCGTTGTCTGGTATTCGTAGTACAAGGAAGAAAATTCCTTAGTTCGAAACCAAGACAATTGGTGTGTTGTCTGGCGCATATTTATTATTCATATAATATTTGCTAAATTTATGTTATTATTACTACTGTACCACTAACTACTGTCTTATTTTTTTTAAGGTTTCAAAGAAGATTTCATTTGCCTGGTGTTATCGGTTGTATTGATTGCACTCATATAGCAATTGTCAAGCCAAATGAAGAGGAGCACATTTATTTTAATAGAAAAGAATATCATTCTTTAAATGTACAAATGGTAAGCGTTACTTTTAATAGACCAAAATATGGTCAAAATAAACAAAGGCTTATTTTGATGTACTTTTCTTTCTACGGCCCTAATTGTTTGCTTTTGTGCAGATTTGTGATCACAGCCTTCGAATAATTAATGTGAATGCCAAATATGGAGGTGCCACACATGACTCTTTCATTTGGGCATCAAGTCAAGTGGAAGAGTATATGCGAGCACTTCACCAAAATGGAGAACAAACCTGGTTACTAGGTAAGAAATAAAGTTTTGTATTCCCTTACCTTTACATGATAGCTAATCAATATAATCACTAACAAAATGCATTTTTTTCAGGGGATTCTGGGTACCCACAAAGAGCGTGGCTGATGACTCCGATACTCAATGCAACACCAGGGTCAAGAGAGGAGGAGTACACCACGCGACATGTCCAAGCCAGGAATTGCATTGAGCGTTGCTTTGGCCCGCTGAAAGCTCGTTGGAGATGTCTGCTTAAGCATCGAACACTTCATTATCATCCTCATGTTGCTAGTAAAATTGTACATGCATGTTGTGTACTGCACAACATTGCCCTGGCCAACAACTTGCAACATCTAAGTGAATTAGAACAACAAGATGATGATGATGATAATTTTGATGCAGAAGTGGGTCCTGCTACTTCTAGCAACCAAGACGAGTTGATGCGTGGCAGAGTAATGCTCAGCGGATTGATAAGAAGAATGTAAATTAAATTACAACACATTTTAAACATATTATTTAATATCAATGAATCAGTAAATTCTAATAAGTAAGTCTAGGAACAAACATGCACTGAATGCTTAATACAATAATTATATTTAAAAAGGCAGATATTATATAATTTTATAAAGACAAAGATGCAGAGGTCACAAATCTTACTACATAACTGATGATAACACATAAAACAACTAATCCAAAGGCCAATTTAGTCTGTATAAAAAAGTTAAAAAAGAAAAAGATGATATAGTTTATGATGTAAAGTATAATCATCAACAATTGTCATTCCTTTCAGTATCTGGAATAACCACTGTTGATGGTAAACTACTATTATGCGACAATGTTTGAAGCAACCCTTGAGCAATAACGGCTAACTGCCCGAGCAGTTCATTTTGCTCACGGGTAACTTCAATTCTTAGCGCCTCTACCGTCTAAGTCGCTCCATTTCACGCTCGTGCATGCGCCTGTCACAAGTCTCCTCGAGTCGAAGGCGGCTTTGCTTGACGGCTACAAACTCGCTGGCTGCTCTGTCGAAAGGCGTCAGCCCCCGATTTCGTCGCGCTCTTAGCAAGCGCTGCCGTCGAGGAGTCTCGGCCACAGTTTGTGGAGATGGCGTCGTCTGGCGGTCAGCACTTGGCAGATAAGTTTGCAGCGGAGGCGACTGTGTTGATGTTGTGGCTTCTGGACCCGAAGGTTGTGTTGATGGTGGTTCTGGTGGTAGAGTTACTGTAAAATAATTAGAAATATGTTATGTAGATCATTGAACTACTATTACTAACGTATGGCACTGACATCACAAACAAATTTTGTGATCAATACTCAAAATTATAAAATCATACATTTTTATATATCAATTAAGTAGAATTTAATATCTGCTCAAAGTTTTTAACTACAAATTCATTACTGCTTATACTTAGGTTTACTATTGTAACCTTACTACTACGAGTATATACTTTTGGAATATGTACTGAACATTTGTTAATTTAAAATTATATAAGAACATACTTGTAAAATAAACTTACAGTTAATGTCACATATCTCTAATTCATTCCTTTCATTTTCAGTGATTGAGTCCTCATTTGTCTGGGAATGTATCTGAAAAAATAAATAGTAAGCATGTGTAAGATTGACTTTCAGTACTCATAATATCAATAACTAGCGGTCGCCCGCGGCTCCGCCCGCGTGGATGTCGGTTACCGCTGCAAAAAGCCTACCCAGGAAAGACACGGTCAGCAAACAAATGATTCCCATGTCAATTCACAGACACCGACACTAACTTCGACGAAGCAGTCACTATCCGCAGGCTGAACAGATTTTCTTTCTGTGGGTGTTAGTTGTTAAGTCCCGGAGTGCAACCCGTTGTTTTAGGATAGAAAACTTAAGCTATTATTGTAGAGCTTCTCCATACACAACATTTGACGTTACATTATTTTCTGGTAACAAAATATACTGATGCTCGGGAGCCCCGACCCCATGCGTAAAACATTCTTTTCGTAAATAAATTCCTACTAATTTGAATGTTTGGCCCAGAGATTTGTTTATCGTGAGTGCGAAAGAAATTTTTACTGAAAATCGCGCCGCGCGGGTACCTTACTCATAGATCTAAACTCCCCCTCCCACACGCTCACCGGGCCTTGGTAAAGCCTACTTCGCAACGGGCCGGCCGTGCAGCAGAAATCGTAATATGTATTTTAATTTCGCTATAACTTCAGAACCAAACGTCCAATTTAATATCGCTATAACTTCAGAACCAAACGTCCAATTTTAATCATTTAAAGACCAAATATTATAAACATTAACTGTACTTAGTGATGAAATAATTAATTTTGATAAGGATTAATAGCATGAGTAAAATGAACGCGTTTAAATGTAGTCCAAAAAATAATCAAGATTTTTCAATAAAAAAAATGGTTCTTGTGCCTCACCCGACATAGATAGGTATAGTATGTCGCGGACTTTTTTGTAGATATTTATAAGATCTACAATTACTTAGAACATTCTATGGTTCTATCTTTTATAGTTTAGGCAGGGTACGCAAAATAAGTAACTGTTTTGGTTGATTTTTTACACCTTGTGTCCCAAAAACCCTAATATCTTACGGAACCCTATTTTTGTTCAAAATTAAATATATCCTATATTACTCGTGGATAATGTAGCTTTCGAATGGTAGTTTATGAGCCTATTCATTACAATCAAACAAACAAACAAAGTTTTCCTCTTTATAATATTAGTGTAGATAAAATATAAAATGCACAAGTAATATGATTTGTCGAAGGAGAGACTGGAAAAAAGGTACCAACATTAAAACCCTGCTCCTGAATTCCGGCCTGACCAATAACAGCAGTCACTCCAATTATTGCCACCACCCTTTCTTCCAAAGCGGTTAAAGTTTGCCTGCTGCTTGGACCACCACCAGTACCTCTTGCATGACGCCTAATTAGACTATATTTCTTTTTTGTTTTGGTTTTCCAATCAGCCCATACCTAAATAACGTTTATGAAAGTAGTGTCAGATAATGCATGGCATTCAGAATAATATTACTGTAGAAGCATGATTTAGGTAACTTACTTTTTTCCATTTATTCTGAGTTTTTTCAACACCGCCGCCAATAGAATTCAATAAGGAAGTAAGTTCTTGCCATAATCTATCGGCTCGCACTCGTCCTTGAGATCCCGTCTGGGGCCTCGCTAAGTCACCGTGCCTTTAACATAAACAAAAACAAGCCACTTAACATTCTTCAGAGCGTGAATGTTTATCGTATGGAGAGTCAAGTGCTATGCACAAAAAATAAGGGATTAGTTGACCTACCTTTCCATGTATTCTATTAGTGCACTAAATTGTTCCGGGCTAGCTCGTAATCTCGCTGGTTCCATTGCTAAAACATAATGATAATACTTAAATACATAAAACAAACCACACTACTGTGTTCCAAAACATAGCACTCAAAAACACGACTGTCACTGTCACTGTTTTCAAACAAGGATAATATCACACAATATCACTTTCACAAATATAAAAATTTTATTAAATTAATTAAAAGGTTTCAAAAGTTTATACTACGACAAGTGCTCCGACTGTCCGCCGCGCGCGCTCAAACTTATTTGAACGTACCTCACTTCAACATTTGACTTTGACATTTGCATATGGCGTCGAACGCAACCATAGACAATGGTCGTGTTTTTAGCGAATGGTCGGAGAGAACAAGCGTTCGCCGCGTTCCGTTCATCTTGGCTACCAATCTACTAGCGATTACGATTCAGCGTTAGCGTGGGCGATGATTCGATGCGATACCGAGCGTTTGTCATTTGGCTCAGGGTGCAGGTGACTCTATTTCTGATCATGTGTTGGATCAACTCATTAATAAGTTTTCATCATTGCGCAAGATTCAACGTATCTTGGCATATTGTCGGCGTTTCATCGATGCTTTGCGTAAAAACAAACGGTCTTCTAATCATTTAACTGACACAGAGCTGCATGATAGTCTCATGGTTCTTGTCAAGCATGTGCAACGTTCCGAATTTAGCGAGGAACTTAAAAATATTAACTCTGGACGTTTGTTATCAAAACCATTCAGGAAACTTAATCCATTTGTTGATCAAAATGGTGTTTTTCGTGTGGGGGGTAGGCTTGCACGTTCTGAACTTGAATTTAACGCAAAACACCCTGCTTTGCTCCCACGTAATCATCGTTTAACTTGTCTTTTAATTCAAAGCATTCATAATGAAAATTTGCATCCAGGTCTACAGGCCTTACATTATCTAATTTTACATTTTTTTTGGATTTTATCAGCTCGTCGAGCAATCAAACAAGTAATATCAAACTGTTATCGTTGTTTTCGTTACAAACCAGTAGCACTTCAGCCTAAAATGGCAGATCTCCCAAAATCACGTATAACCCAAATCAAAGCATTTCAATCAGTTGGATGTGACTATGCAGGTCCTTTCAACATATCAGTTCAAAGATATAGGGGTGCTCGTATCATGAAAGCATATTTATGTCTGTCCGTGTGCTTTGCCACGAAAGCACTTCATCTTGAATTGGCTTCAGATTTATCAACTGAATCATTTTTAGCAGCTCTTCGGAGATTCATTGCCCGTCGTGGCAGATGTAATACAATTCATAGTGACTGTGGTACCAATTTCAAAGGGGCTCAATCCCAATTAGCTAACTTAATGAAAGAAGCTTGTGAATCAGAACACATTGCGTTTGAAAATTAACCCTGCGGGTGCTCCGCATCAGGGAGGCCTTTGGGAAGCGGGCGTTAAATCAGTTAAAACACACTTGTATCGTGTCATAGGTGACCAAATTTTAACATATGAAGAGCTCAATACTCTGTTGGCTCAAGTTGAATCCATCCTAAATTCGAGACCACTCTGTCCGTTGAGCTCAGATCCAAATGATGTTTCCGTTCTCACACCGGGACATTTCTTAACATTAGCACCACTTACCACAGTACCAACACCAGATTATACTAATGTGAAGATCAATCGCCTCACGCGTTGGCACCTACTTCAGCGTATGCATCAAGATTTTTGGAACAGGTGGCACACTGAGTACTTAACCACATTATCACAACGCTTGAAATGGAATAAAACCACGCGTGATGTTAAAATAGGTCAGGTAGTTATCATTAAAGATGAATCTACTCATCCTTTAAAATGGCGTTTCGGTAGAATCGCAGCCTTATTTTACGGGCGTGACGGTATTCCGCGTTCCGCCCACGTCAAAACGTTACATGGGGTTCTTACAAGACCTCTTGTAAAACTTTGCCCAGTTCCTGATGGATGGGATTAGAGTCATATTTTTCATATTAACTTAGCTTCACATTATGTATCATACAATATAATATTTATTCTGTACATCAAACATAACTCAACATCAATCATACAACACGTATCAATCACTCTTGTGGATGGCTCGAGTGAATGGTTTTAAATTTTGACTGGCTACATTTCGCCAGCGGGGGGGAGTAATGTTAGAACAACCTGTCTATTCCTTGACCTTCCCTCCTATTCAAATTTCCCGCCTATAAACAAGAAGTTTCTGGAAGCCGGATACTTCAACCGTGGGAAAAAAGTGAATGAACATGAGAATGACCGCTCAAAATACGCGTCATTCGTGCACCATTCTCAATCAAGCACTCTCAAAAATAATCTCCAAGCGGCCGGCTGCACGTGCTTAAAATATCACCAAAACCCACAAAAACCATCAGTGTGTGAGTGGTGTGAACAATAATCATCGTTCAAGAAGGAAACTACGAACGGCTACACCAAGGACCGCATCCAAGGCAATTTTCCTCCAACCATCACGTGAGTCCTTCTTACCTTTGACCTCACCAACTTACAACCTGAATTCCTAAAGGGTTTTACAGTCTATATCGAAGGAATCATCATTTAAACCCTAACAGGTATTTTGGAGTGGATATAATTGAAGCACTAACTACTTATTTACCATCAGTAATGTGCGGGACGGTGGAGTGGAGGCCGGAGTGATGCGGAGTAACGGAGTGGACTGTATAGATGTGCTGGTTCGGGTCGGTAGGTAGCTCCGGTGAACGGTGTCTCCAAGTCCGTAGCACACGTAGACGGTGGGTGGATCGTTGTTTACGTCCGGTGGAAGAAGTATGTACTATGAAGCTGGAGCGGAATACGGTAGAACGGCAGCGGAGTCGGGTTAATACGGTATTTTTTATTAATTTATTTATTTGTACTTTATTGCACAACCAAAAACTGTACAAAAGGTGGACTTAATGCCGTATGGCATTCTCTACCAGTCATACCTTTGGGCTAAGCAGAAATGATTGTGGGCGGTGCGACAAAGAAATGTATTTAGTCATTAATAAGTATTTAGATCTATACTTTATAATATTATAAAGCTGAAGAGTTTGTTTGTTTGTTTGTTTGAACGCGCTAATCTCCGAAACTACTGGTTCGAATTGAATAATTCTTTTTGTGTTAGATAGTCCAGTTATCGAGGAAGGCTATAGGCTATATAACATTACGCTACGACCAATAGGAGCAAAGATATAGTGGTAAATGTGTAAAAAACGGGAGAAAGAGGTCACTATTCCACGCGGACGAAGTCGCAGGCAGAAGCTAGTTATATATAAATTCAAAATACATAAACAATCTATTACAATATAATTAAAACAAAACAAATACAATAAGTAATGAATGCAATATACACTAACATAGTATTACATATACATACACAACACAAGCGATATAATAAATACATTAATAACAAATAAATACATATCTATTCAGTGAATAAATACATATATCTATATATACTAAAATATATATTATGACGAGGATGTAAAGGACTATGGATGATGCAGCTATGTTGATGTTTCCGTTATATGAAGAAAGTGTGTACGGGCGAGCCTCTTGTAGTGTGCGCGTCACCTACTTATATTTACACGCACACTCACTTCCTCCAATAGTATATAAGTTACAACATTACTAATAAACAGGCTCTTAGATCGCAGTCAGTCGTATCATTTATATCGCTCCCAACGCCCATCACTGCATGGCGACCCTGCCAGTGCTGCCTCTTGGCAGCGCTGAGCAGATGGTTTAGGAAAAAGTGTTAACATTAAAGCCTAAAGTTATGGACTAAAATTTTAAAAGAAATCCAATGTGAAAAAATGGACTAAAATACAATTAATAAATCTTCAATTTAAATATCGTTTTAACTTTAATTACGTGATAAAGTTTATAAATCAAGTTATGATCAAAAATTACTGGAGACAAGAAGACAGGATCAGAAGAAATAGTGATGAAGAATTAAATGAGCTGGGCGCCGGGAGACGATGTAGTCAGATGAGGTAACAACAGTGTGCTGGGCGCCGGGAGATGTTGGAGTCCGATGAGGTTTAACATCAGTATGCAGGGTGCCGGGAGTTGTTCGAGTCGGAAGTGGTCGCAGCCGGGAGAATTAAATACGTTGAGTCCCCGTGCTAAAATTTCGTCAGTCCCCTTGAACAGTCCCCCCACGAAGAAAAGTCCTCTTGTCCTCTTTTAATTAAACGTCGTTCGATGAAGAACACAAGATGAAACAAAACATCGTTCCAGGGTAACATTTTTTTTTCTTATTTATGTAGATTCGAATATTAAGTAAAAAAAGTAATAAATTGTTTTTATGTACAAATTACATTTTTGAATTCACAACAACTTAAAATTTATTATTTTATTAGGAAATCTTGCGAAAACATAATATCCGAGCAAAGTGTGAAAATAGCATTGTATTTATGTAACGAGTTTTTTTTTAATGAAGAGATTTCGTTATTTTTATTGAAGATTTATCATAATTACTTAGTTAAGCTCATTAAAAAAATATATTAGGTAAGTAATTTTATAATGTTTATTATAAACGGTTGTTGGCGACTAACTTTTGATTTTATAATAATATTTTTTAAATGACAACATAATAAAACAAAATACGCTAATTTACTTGAATGAATATATTTTACTTGATAAGCCCATGACATTCCTACTCGTAGTAAAAGAGTTATATTATTATTAAATATTATTATAATATTCATCAACTTATTTTTTTTTCTCTAAAAGGATTTAAGCAGGTTTAATCTCTATCTTTTGGTATGTTCGTAAATTTAATTTAATGTTCCGCCAGTGATATTTTATTTACAGCCTTATTTTTTACTTTATATGTATTTTACCAGAAAAACGTTTTTATAAGTGCATTAGCATTCCTTCAAATCATATTTTAAAAGTTTAATATTCTAAAATTAGATCAATGTTTATTACACATTCAGTATCGTGCGCATTGAACACCAGTATTTGCAAATCAGCAAAACGTGAGTTACACGCTCCTCGTGATTTAGCTACTCACCTTACATTGATTAGGAATGTCTAGAATCTATTTTTAGCATCACATTTGAACAAAGTTATCTAAATAATTAAATTGATATAATTATCCAGTTTAAAATATTATTCTTTTTTCAAATGATTCCGCTTAGTAAAAATGTTTCTTTCAATATATTTTTTTTCAATTGTTTTTCATTTTATTCAATACTAGCTTTTGCCAGCGACTTCGTCCGCGTGGAATAGTGACTTTTTTCTCCCGTTTCTTACACATCTTCCACCATATCTTTGCTCCTATTGGTCGTAGCGTGATGTTATATAGCCTATAGCCTTCCTCGTTAACTGGACTATCCAACACAAAAAGAATTATTCAAATCGAACCAGTAGTTTCGGAGATTAGCGCGTTCAAACAAACAAACAAACAAACAAACAAACAAACAAACAAACTCTTCAGCTTTATAATATTAAGTATAGATTTTTCCATTTAATTCACTTAATTACTCTAAAATTTTCATACATAACTAATTACTTTTGTTAATTTGAATGTTTTTGGTACATACGAATTTATTGAAATAATAACATAAATATTACGCCATAAATATTATTACCTATCTTACATTTGCGGGTTCGATTCCTGCATTACAACACAAGGATAATTGTAACGGTGGTAATATGGTGTTATTTTTTTTTAGTTGGATCGGTTATCATTTTAAATCTTAGATATTCAATAAGTGGCAATTTATCAAAACGAAATCACAAGACATATGTTTATCAATTACTATTTTTTTTAGGTGTTACGTGTTAATCAAATTTGATTTTGGTACACAGTTTTCTGTATTAGTTACATTTTAGACAACATTTTAATTAACATTTTAATCAAAACTGAAAACCAGTATAACAATCAGTATTTAATTTAGATTTTGAAAACAGTCACATTATTAATTTCATTTATCTAATTAATATAAATTTGATCTAAACTTTTATTTAGTATTTTTACTATCTGTACTACTAAACCAAAAGTTCATTTTAACCATTCAAAGTCTTGCATGTTTATCTTTGCAGTTTTTTTCTTCAAACAGTTCGTTGTATTTTTCCCGAAATGTGCTTTTAAACTTTGATAGGTCAACTTGGTATTTGATAACGTTAGAGTATTTGGTCATCTATTTTAGTAAAAGGTAATGAAATACTTACAGGAAATTTCAACTTTACGAATACAACAGGTATAATTATTTTATCGTTATTTGAAATTAATTTATTTTATCAGATTTATAACCTTCATTTTTGAAGTCGGTTAATAAAATATGGATTGCTATATCATAATTTAGGACAGAACGCGAAACTTGACTACCACACGTGTTGAAGCGTCATCAGTTCATCACTCTACATTTTCTAGCTAATTGACGCAATACTTTGCCGCGGTAGGTGAGGATCTTATTACATTTCTAGCAAACAGTCTTAGGATTTCATCTATATAAATAAAAATGAATTGATGTTCGTTAGTCTGATTAAAACTCCAGAACGGCTGGGCCGATTGAGCTGATTTTGGTTTTAAAATGTTTGTCGTAGGCCAGGGTAGGTCTAAACGGTGAGCAAATAAGGAAAAATTGCGAGAAAGATAGAGTAAAACGACCATTCCATTTTCCCTTATAAAAGTTGACCACTTACTTTCTGTCAAACATTTGACGGTATTTGTAGTCTCGGTTCCACTCGAATTGAAGAACGCATTAAAACAAGACTTTTGAATCGACAACATAATATCAACTTTGCTCATAACATCATGTATTTAAATTTTAAAATATAAAAATAATGAATGGGTTATGTTTGACGTTGTTTGACATGTTTGACGGGTGCCAATCTTACCAAATTAATGACAGGCAGGTATACGTTCTGCAAATACTGCCAACATTGTAATAAGACTCCAGTAGGCCTAACATACATGACACACTATTACTTTCGATCGACATGACAAAATTAATCGATCAATGCTATTTTATCATATTCCCTAACATGCCAACCACATTGGACAAATTTATCCACAACGATAACGAGATATGTCAATTTCTAACCATTCACTCAATTTAATGTCAGATTTGGCTCAAAATGATCAACTTGACACAATGACAGATTGACTCGATATTGCCCACAGATTAGTAAGAGTATATCAAATATTGCCCACAGATAATGAATTCAAATTAATAAATATGTTAGGGATAAAAAATGTTCCACGGGGACTTTCTTTTTAATATTTTTACACTTTATTATTTTTTGAGAGCCGAGGATAAAATATGGCACGACTCAGTCATATATTTTTGCTCTAAATATGTTTTTTTTTTATTTGTCGTCGTCGCTAATGGTGGACGATAATGTTACACCACGAAATGTCAAAATTCGATAAAAATATGTGTGGCATGTTAGGGTTCAATGATAATTTTGTCATATTTCGAATTTTGACAGTACGACATGACTTTCATGGCAGCCATGTTAGCAACTGCGGGTATGTCGTTTTTTGACAAACAAACGCGCTAAAATGCCTCGATAAATTTTTATCACGGCGTGCATCCTAGGCCTGCTGGACAGTTATTATTTTTGTTCTGCCGTTCCATCCACTTATTACAAAAGGAACAATGCATTTTAAGGAGTTAAACTATAAGTTCACTATAAGTTCTGTTTTTACATTTGAACAATCTTTTCTTCAAAAGTTAGGTGACAGTGACACTGACAGTATTGCCAGATTACTAAACTACTATTAGGCCGCCCCAACACGAAGTGATACAAAGTTCACCGGGTCATCTATATTAAATAGATATTTTAGAGATAGACATTTGGATCATGGAAATCGGACGGAGGAGGCGAACCTGGTGTGCTGTTAGGAACCAGCTCAGGTTCGATCATTTAAAAAACTTACTTCTTAAAGGACACGGTCGTATCGTGCCCCAGAGTCGTTTTATGTTTGATTAAAGAAAAGCATTAAGAGACTTGACTATATCATTTTTCAAAAAATATATTGAATTTTTAATACAATATTGTTAATTTACTTTGCTTTTATCTAGCGGCATATAAATCTACAAAAAAAATTGGACAACAATTGAATACAATTTCCTGTCCCCAACAATTGTTGTGTTTGGCAGAAAATAGCGGTTTCGAGCACTTATTAGCAAACTGACGACCGCTTAACGAAATGGCATATTGTGTCATACTGTGTCATAGAACTGGCAGTTAGTTAAATAAGTAAGCGCTCGCAATCGCTATTTTAAGAAGGAAAATGACGTTTGCCTCCCATAGGTACTAACCTTTAAACCTACTAACCTCTTCCTAAAACTTGAAAAAAAAAACTGTGACAAGGAACTTCTTTTCGTTGGCTATTGTTTGCGTCATCGTAATTTTCACGCGTTACGCACGCTAGCGGGGCAGTTTTCTATGTTTTAGTTTTGGTGGCCTAGATAGCGGTTTTTCGACACAGATAGCGCTATGATCTAGAAAGACCTGTTCTAAATAGTGTGCAAGAGATTGACCCCACACATTTTATTTCGTTTCATGTGAAAACCCCGCTATTTACGGCTTATATTATTTTAAAAGGCGAAGAAACGAACCCATAAAATTAGTTTTGGTCGTGACGCATGGATTTTTACTTTTGGGGCAAGCAATGTATGGCGGGTCGACCGTGTCCTTTGGAAGTGACGAATTTCCGTTTTTATATCAATTTGTGCTTTACTTGAATTTTCTGTAGTTTGTCATATTAATTCGTTTTGTTCGGCTTAAGTTTTCTACATTTTACATAAATCTATGTAAGTGGTACGAAGTTCACCGGGTCATCTAGTATGCAATAAGATTCAACGACATATTAGGATCGGTTAGGATCACCTAGATAGCATCGCTCAATATTATAGTCTCTTATGTACCAACACATTAATTTGGGTTGTTGAGTGGTTTTGGTCATTTAATTTCGTTTATTACATAAGTAAACTACAAACACGTAAATCTCTTTTTTTTACATTTGGTATTAATTTCATTATAAGGTTACTGCATAATGTTCGTAACAAAATGGGATAAGAACATACATAAATACTTGTAATAACGATTGATTATATGATAATAAATATTTAGCAAAGGTGTAAGTAACATATCACTTGGCTTGGTAATTAATCGAGTAGATAGATGATTAAGTACATATTATTGGGGCAGTGTACAAATTGGATAAAAAGTTTATTGTTATTTTAATCAAATCTCGTATATGCGAAACTTTTACGTAAAATCTATTTGTTTTGTTTTATTCAAAAAAATCTATTTGTTTTGTTTTTTCAAAAAGACCTACAGCGCCCTGCGTGTCCAATATAATAACGCCCTTAGGGCTTTGTTGCGGCTGCCGCGCTTTTTTTTTTTTTTTTTTTTAATTACTAACATAGTCATTAAGTCATTTCATTATACTAACACTCTGGATCGCAGTTGTCCGAAATAAATACTTTTTATTTTATTTTATTTTATTTTATTTATTTTTTATTTTATTATGCTAAGATTATCTTACAGTATGGTTAGCGAAGTAAATACATAACGGTTTAGATATTCAGAATATTAACAGGATTTTTACGGTTACAATCTGAAATGAAAATATTACACGGAGTTGTATTTGTATTATTTTATAGTAAATATTACATGGATAAGACAATGATAAGAAATGAAGTAACAGCTACTAGCTAGTGAAAAAGAAAAAAAAAAAAAGAAATGAAGTAACAGCTACTAGCCAGTAAAAAAGAAAATTAATGATGATTGATGGAAGAAATTTAAACATTTGTGAGTATTGTAGGTTTTGGAATGTTAAAGTTTGTGATATTATAATGATGAAGGTTATGTAAAAGGTTTGTTGTTTCAAGATAAGCTTTGGTTTGAAATGGATATAGATAAAGTTAAAATAGTTTGGTATTGTTTCGTTTGCGTAAGTTAAAGATAGGCATGCATTCTTGCATAGAATCATTTTTAACGATTTGGACTGATCACCCAATAGTTGTAATGTATTCTAATGTATTGATGGCATAGGCATGTTTCATTGTAAAGTTTTTGTTGGATATAGAAAGAATAATGAGATATGAAATAATGAATTAATAAATATGATATTGTAAATGGTACTAAAATTAGGGGAATCATCCTTCATTCGATCATGGTGCATACGAGTTATCTCTGTGAGAATAGTTGGAGACATTAATTAAGTCTTAAAATTGTCCCTTAAGTAAAATATTATTAAATAAATAAAAGGTACAAGGTACAATACAGGGTGTCAGATCCTTTATTTGATCATGGTGTAGACGAGCTTCTCTCTGTGAAAATATTTGGAGATCGATGTATCTTAAAACATGCCCCTAGTATAAATAAAGCTATGCATAGCAATTATATAAATAAAATAAATGTACCAATAAATAAATAAATATTATAAAGTGTGCGCACACGTTATAAAAGTACCATGAATATTAAATAAATAAGTCGACTATAAATAAAAATATTAAATGAATACTATGTAAAATAGATGACTAAAATATTCGTCATGCATGACTTATAATGACTTGTATAATGTTTATTATGTAGTACTACTAACTAGATATAGAAACATGAGATTGTGGGTGGCCACACCACATAAGATTATGTTGTATGAGGTATCTCTGTTGTGATAACTTAATATGACACAAAATGGAATTGACAAACACATACTTTATTCCTGGAAATGACATTTTCTTTTTTACAATATTTATTACTGTTTATGAGATATGAAGGAGTCAATGTTTTATTATTAAATTGAAATTTATAGAGTTACTACTACTTATTAAAAGTAAGTTGTATTTTTTTAAAACAACTAATAAAAGTGCCTAAAATTTTAATCAGTCGTCAACAACACGTTTAGTAATTATGAAAAATACATACTTATAATTAGAGATGCGCCGAGTAGCACTTTTGCCGAGTACCGAGTACCGAGTATTACTCGGTTCATTTTTTTTCTAACCGAGTACTCGGCCGAGTAACTCGGTTCAATCAAATTCCTGTTTCGGGTGTGTAAACAAGTACAAACCAGGTTCGCGCAAATTAAGCTTTCATCAAGCCACTAAATGACGGATTTACATTTTATTTACTAAATTTAAATAAGGTCGCTATTTCAAAGAAAATTTGCTAGCAAAAGACAAGAGTCCTTTCGAGTGGTGGTGCCCTGAACAAGGTATTAAGAACTGGCACGCTTAGCAAGAGTGTTTCTATGAGCATTTGCAAGCACCATTCACAGCGACTGATTATTTTCGGAGGCTGGTAAAGTCTACGAAGAAAAAAGGAATTGTCTGTTACTATAACGTGCAGAGAGCTTTGCATCACCACAACACAATCTAATTTTATAAAATTTCACATATTTTTATTTTTAATAACAACTTCCTCATTTTGTCTCTACTCATTCATTATCATGGTTGAGGTTGTGAAAGATTTCTCCAGTCGTTTAGGAGGATATCTACCTAAATATATTGCTTTACTTAAACCGAGTATACTCGGCATTAAAACCGAGTTACTCGGCCGAGTACGAGTATCAAAAAACCTGCCGAGTACGCCGAGTACCGAGTATTAACCGAGTACTCGGCCCATCTCTACTTATAATCAATTCAATGTAATAAACGTATTATCCGTTTGTAATTGTTAATACTATAATGTTAAGGTTACTTAAAAACACTTCGTAATAATTGAAATTTTTTTAACTTAATTAAAAATTATAAGTTTGCATTTACATTTTCACGACAATCAATGTTATTTTTTTCTTTTTGTGTTAAATGAAGCATTATTTTAAATATTCGGTAGATTAAACAGAATGGTGTCAAGTACCAATAAACAAAATGTACCTTCTGATGTATAAAAGTACAACTTAATCCTATTAATGTTTCCTTTTGCTATGAAATAGGAAAAATATAAAAGCATTTATTTTTCCCAAAAATTTAAATTTTGTCTTAAAATATCTTTAGATTTTTTTTGGCATATCGATTATGTAAATAATATAGTAATTTTTTTTTTAAAAACATTGTCATGTAAAAAAAAGTTTTTAAAAAAACGGGGGAGGTGTAGTGTGCGCGTCACCTACTTATATTTACACGCACACTCACTTCCTCCAATAGTATATGAGTTACAACATTACTAATAAACAGGCTCTTAGATCGCAGTCAGTCGTATCATTTATATCGCTCCCAACGCCCATCACTGCACTCTTAAATGCGAACTTACTGGGAGCCTGTTGAATATTTGCCGGAAGGGCATTCCAAAGACGAGTGGCTTGGACGAGAAAAGATTTTGAGAGGAATCCTGTGCGGTGAAAAGGAGTAGCAAGGGAAAGTTTATTAGAAGAGCGCAGCGGACGCGAGTGCGTTTCACTGAGGAAGAGGAACTGAGATTTTAAGTAACTAGGTGAATAAGGGTCATTTAATATTGAGAAAAGCGTGCAGAGAATTCTGATTTTACGTCGAAAGTGAAGAGGTAGCCATGTGAGTTGTGACCGGAAAGATGAGATGTGATCGAATTTACGAAGACAGAAAATAAAGCGGATGCCAGAGTTGATTAGACGGTCAAGCTTGTTCAAAAGGGATTGATTTAAATCAGGATAGCACACATCAGCGTAATCAATCAGTGGAAGAACTAGAGATTGAATCAATGAAATTTTTGTTTTAACGGGGAGGAAATTTTTATACCTGAAGAGCGAACGCAACGTGCCCATAACCTTCCGACTCACCTCCGAAACGTGGACATTCCAGCTTAGCGTTTGATCTATGTGGAGACCGAGATTTTTGACGCTAGCACAATATGGGATATGAACCCCGTTGAAGCAAACCGGGGCTACGTCAACAATATCAATAAGTGACAATTGCCGCTGACTGCCGATAATAATGGCTTGGCATTTAGAAGGATTTACAGCAACACCGAAACGATTTGACCAGGTCAGTATATGCTGGAGATCGATATTAAGATTTTGTACAGCCTGATTTAAATCGGTAGCTCGGCATTGCTGGTAAAGCTGCAAGTCGTCCGCATACAAATGGTGGGAGGAGCCAATTTCGTGTGTTATGGAATTTATGAAGATAGAGAAAAGTAAGGGCGATAAAATGCCTCCCTGGGGTACTCCGGTAAGGAGGTCTCGCCAGAGGGAGATGGTCTTATCCACACGAATAGCTTGCTGTCGCCCTCGTAGGTACGCGCCAAACCAGTCCAGAACATCGGAAGATATATTAAGGTTAGCTAGAAGTGAGAGTAGGACGTCGTGGTCAACAGTATTAAAAGCGTTGGAAAAATCGATGAGGACGAGCACTGTAACTTCGCCACGCTCCATGCCCTTCCGAATGTCCTCGGTCACCTTTAGTAATGCGGTGCTGGTACTATGGCCGGGGCGAAAGCCAGATTGAAATGGGCTCAGAAGATCGTTTGTGAAAACAAATTTGGAAACTTGAGAGTGGACAACAGCTTCGAGAACTTTAGAGAGGAAAGGGAGTATTGAGATTGGTCTGAAATTATTCAAAGATGAAGGGTTGGGAATTTTGGGGAGAGGGATGACAAAGGCTTTGCGCCACACAGTGGGGTATGATCCAGAACTGAGAGAGTGATTAATTATGTGGGTTATGTAAGGGAGAACTGGGCAAATCTCAACAACCATGAATTTTTGTCTAATTTTGGTGGTAATTTTAGTTTATAACTTTTCGGCTAAATTTGTTTAATCATAAGCAAGAGTGTTGTCTACAGTTACATGAAACGTCAGTGAAATTAAAATAATAATAATAATTTCTGAAATATTTGAAACACCAAAATTGATCACCCACCAAAATTGTCACAGGCCACCAAAATTAGATAATCTGACACCAAAATTTATCAACTGCACCAAAATTAGAAATCCATCAGATACGGTAATGCAACATTCTGTGTTTTTGGTTTTGAATGTTAATAATAAGTATTTTAGTGAGTGATACGCACGGTATCACATCGACCTACCTGATTTATAATATTTTGTCGATTAATTTTTAACATTTCCATCCAAAACAAACACAGGAATCACCAAAATCATTTGCAACATTTCGACAGATTTGAGGAGAATGATGTGACACCGGTGCCGTGTGCCTACCACTGTACCGAGAACCTCGCTTTATGTACACACTAGTAGGTTTTAGCCAGTGAGTTGTTATTACTACTTAAAGAGAAGCTATATGTCAAGCAAAAATGACAAACGACGACCAAAATTGTGACGAATTCCTTGAAATTTGAATTTCGAATAAGAAACCTTTTGTATAAGTTGATGGCCAGTGGCGTCAATTCATGAAGCACGATATTTGTTCGTGGTGTCAGTTCCTTGAGCTAGTAATAGTTGTTCAATGATAATAATCCAAAACCTCACAGGGTACAGGAGCTTAAGTCTTCTCGAATGACCTAAATATTAATATATCAACTACTATTGACAAGCTAAATACAATTCAAGCAGAATGTATCAGCATCACCAGAGCAGCACAGGCGGTTGCAGCCAGAGACGTAAAAGACCAACACATTAAAATCGTCTCGGACAGCGCATCGGTGCTCCACGCCCTACAAAACAATAGCATCAAATCTGTCCTTATTTGGGAGTGCTATAAAGCACTCCAATCCATAGCAAGCACAAAATTAAATGAGGTAACCTTGCAATGGATCAAAGGACACTGTAACTCACTAGGCAACGACGCTGCCGACGAACTAGCCAAGAGGGGCTCGGTGACAACAGTATATGGCCCAGAACCATTACTACCCATACCGCAGGCCGAAATAAGAACTTGGCTACGTGCAGAAACCAGAGCAGCATGGAGAAATGGTGAAGGTTGCAGGCAAACAAAGAACGGAATTCCGGAAGCTTCGAAAAGGCTTGCCCGCAACCTCATCCGGTTACCAAGAGACAAACTGCACATGGTTATAGGCACTATAGCTGGCCACAGTCTCTTAAACAAACATCTATTCACAATAGGTGTCACAGACAGTCCCCTATGCAGAGGTTGCACGGGGGCAGAAGAAACACCACAGCATGTGCTCATGGAGTGTATGGGTGTGGTGGAACAACGGGCAAACTTTCTCAAATCCCCGGCAACATTCCCAGAGGTCTTTTGCAATCTAGGCAGTTTGCTAGCCTTCTGGGAGAGCCTGGGGTGGTTAGAATGAAAAAGGAGGGATATACGTACAATGGTCCAGTCGTGAGGCTATGTGCGGAAACACCCCAGCCAAACTAATTAACTAACTAAGTGGTTCAATGGTTTACTGTGCCTCATACAATCACCAGATGAAGTTGCGAGAAACCGCGCTTAGTAATAAAACGCCATGATTAACTCCGTTATTTTAGAAATCATCATCATCATCATTATCAGATAAAGGACGTTCACTGCTGAACATAGGCCTTCCACACGGCTTTCCACAGCGACCGGTTGTAAACGGTCTGCATCCAGTGCGATCCTGCGATCTTTACAAGGTCGTCTGTCCATTGTCGGTGGTCCTTCGCTGCGCTTTTGGTCGAAGGGTCTCCAATCTAGAACTTTTCTGCCCCATCGGCCATCAGTTCTACGCGCTATGTGCCCTACCCACTGCCACTTGAGCTAACTGATTCGTAGCGCTATATCCGTTACTTTAGTTCTTCTACGTATCTCCTCGTTTCTGATTCGATCTCGTAAAGAAACACCGAACATAGCCCTCTCCATCGCTCGTTGTGTGATTTTGAGCTTCTTTATGAGGCCCATAGTTACCATAGTTAGAGACGTTTCGGATCCGTATATCATCACAGGTAACACACACTGGTTAAAGACTTTCATCTTCAGACACTGAGGTAGTTGAGACGAGAAGACGCTCTTGCGCAGTTTCCCGAACGCTGCCCAGCCGAGTTGGATTCGTCGATTGACTTCTTTCTCAAATTTGGACCTACCTAATAAGACCACTTGTCCAAGGTAGACGTACGCATCGACAACTTTAAGAGTTGTGTTCCCAACAGATACCGGAGTGGGTACAACACGGGAACTCGACATAATTTTCGTCTTATCCATGTTCATTTTAAGACCCACTTGTTGGGATATTCGTTTAAGATCTTCGAGCATAGTGCCAAGATCGTCCAGCGTCATTGCCACAACGACTATATCATCGGCAAACCGGAGATATATGATGTATTCGCCATAGACTTTGATGCCGAATCCTTCCTATTCCAGGAGCTTGAAGGCGTACCGACATTGTGGCGTTGTTATACAGATACTTTAACACTTCTATATACCTATAGTCTATGTGACACCGCTGAAGAGACCGAAGCACCGCCCAAGTTTCAATCGAATCAAAGGCCTTCTCATAGTTCACAAACGCTAAACGTAGTGGCATATTATACACCTCGGACTTCTGTATTATTTGCCTAAGCGTATGGATGTGGTCTATGGTACGGTAGCCTTTTCGAAATCTAGCTTGTTCAGCAGGCTGGAAGTCATCAAACCTACGTACGAGGCAATTCGTGATGACTCTTGAGAACAGCTTGTAGACATGGATCAGGAGTGAGATGGGTCTATAGTTCTTTAATAAGGTTATGTCTCCTTGTTTGAAGAACAACACCACCACACTCCTGTTCCATGCCTCAGGCATCATGCCCTCTAGCGGAATTAAAGAGTCTCTGAAGGTGTTCCACCTGCATTCAGAAGCTCTGATGTGATTCCGTCCTGGCCAGGTGCCTTGTTGTTTTAAGCTGTATGGGCCATCCTAATCTCGTAGAGGCTGATGTTTGGGATGTCTTTGGTGTAGTGACGGGTTAGGATAGCTCTTGGGTCTCTGACAGGGCTATCAACGGGTTTGGCAACTGAGGTGTATAACTGTCAATAGAACTTCTCGATATCGTATAATTTTGGTGTTGGTTAAGCAATTTTGGTGTACCAAATTACCACCAAAACCACTAAAATTGCACCACCAAAATTGAAATTTTATATAAAAAAAAATACGTAAAATAAAAACTGTTTCGGATATTCTACCTAACTTTATATCACTTTAAAAGCACACCATGCGTTCATAAAACACTGCATTGCCACAACAAATTAATTACTAAAAAGTATAGTAGTAAGTATATAAGTAAGTATTTAAACAGGAACACCAAAATTGCAGATTTTTTGTCCGGAGGTAAAAAAATGGAATACTTTAATTTTTGGCGGAAAAACGCAACGAGATAGCGCACCTGTTTCTTCACTACGCGTGAGTGCCCGGCTGACTGGAGTGAGAGTCGGGAACAATATTTTTTTTTGTTCGTTTATGTAAGTTAGGTTGTCTCTTTCATAAATGCCACCAAAATTGTTAATTTCGCGCGGACAGACCATCTTGTCATGCTCTAGGGTTAGGTAACGCACCAAATATGAAAATATTACTAACAGCAGATGGGAAAACTAATCCGAATGTAAATAAAATAAATGAATTTGAAAAAAATCCTGTGATTTTCTTTAGACTGAGGGAAATATCCAGCAAAACGGATTGCGGACAAGCCACCAAACTTAGAATTGCGAGGTAATTTAATTTTTTTCAAGAAACTGAAATATTTTACACAATTTATATTTATGGCCTGGTATGGATACAAAAGTTTACTTTCAAGAAAAAAATTTACAAAAGTGTATCTTTTTAGTACATGACGATTCTCAGCCCGGACGCAAAAAAATTACGCTTGAGATATTCACCCAACTACATCCAGAATCATTATGATCATAGCCCTACTGATATCGTCAGGTCCAATAGCTCCAGACTTGATCGCGAGGATAGATTTCCTTACCGCATCGGCGGACACCGGGTTAAAAGAGAAGGGTTCGAGGTCAAGACGACGCTTGCAAGAAATTTCAGAAATAGTACTGGATCTAACTGCCGCGTCCAAAAGAGAGGCAGAAGAGAAATGCTTATTTAAATCATCGGGCGAGATAGACGTTGGAAAGGGCAAGTTAACTTTACTTTTACCGATTCCTAGGGTGTTGAGGAACTTCCAGACGTCTGCTGGAGATGATTCAGAAATATTTTCATGAATATAATGCCGTTTGGCTGATCTCACCATCCGATTGCAGCGATTCCTTGCAGCCTTGAAGTTGTTCCAGTTCAAATCAGAGCGGTCGCGTTTGAACGTTCGAAAAGCACGGTCACGACTAGTCATAGCCATGCGCACCCCTTTAGTGATCCAAGGGGCTGGAGGCCTCTTGAGTTTGACAGGTCGAACTGGCGCATGGCTATTAAAAAGCGATAGTACATTGGCATTAAAAAGAGCAACTTTATCATCAATCGAGACACTTTCAAGAACTAACCCCCAGTCGAGGGCAGCCGCGTCTGCTCTAATAGCTTCCACATCAATCCGAGAAAGATTGCGCATGTTCACGACAGTGGGTTTGAGTTTGGTGGTGTGGAGTTTATAGGAGAGGTAAAGAAGATCATGGCGGGAAAAACCAGGAGCGAGGTGCTGCTCATGCGTTATTACGTTGGTTGGAGAGGATGTGAGAATAAGGTCAAGCCAAGTATCAGGGACATCAATGTTATGATGAGTGGGTTTGAGAGGTAGGTTTGTAAGATTCTGTGAGTCAATGAGGGAAAGCAGCTTAGCGGCCGTAGGAGTATCACCAAGAAGGTTTGCATTAAAGTCGCCCATGATTATCTGATGAGCGTATTCGGAACTGATCGACTCCAGGGCAAGCTCGAGATCCTCGAGGTAGCTGACTCCTGGAGGGCAGTAAACTACGCCTACAACCGCCTTTACACATTTGATATTTAACTCTATGAACAGATATTTGGCTGAAGCATGATAGGGAGCTGGTGACGCAGCAATAACCTTGAAAGGAATGTGGGAAATGATGTTTCCGTTCTCACACCGGGACATTTCTTAACATTAGCACCACTTACCACAGTACCAACACCAGATTATACTAATGTGAAGATCAATCGCCTCACGCGTTGGCACCTACTTCAGCGTATGCATCAAGATTTTTGGAACAGGTGGCACACTGAGTACTTAACCACATTATCACAACGCTTGAAATGGAATAAAACCACGCGTGATGTTAAAATAGGTCAGGTAGTTATCATTAAAGATGAATCTACTCATCCTTTAAAATGGCGTTTCGGTAGAATCGCAGCCTTATTTTACGGGCGTGACGGTATTCCGCGTTCCGCCCACGTCAAAACGTTACATGGGGTTCTTACAAGACCTCTTGTAAAACTTTGCCCAGTTCCTGATGGATGGGATTAGAGTCATATTTTTCATATTAACTTAGCTTCACATTATGTATCATACAATATAATATTTATTCTGTACATCAAACATAACTCAACATCAATCATACAACACGTATCAATCACTCTTGTGGATGGCTCGAGTGAATGGTTTTAAATTTTGACTGGCTACATTTCGCCAGCGGGGGGGAGTAATGTTAGAACAACCTGTCTATTCCTTGACCTTCCCTCCTATTCAAATTTCCCGCCTATAAACAAGAAGTTTCTGGAAGCCGGATACTTCAACCGTGGGAAAAAAGTGAATGAACATGAGAATGACCGCTCAAAATACGCGTCATTCGTGCACCATTCTCAATCAAGCACTCTCAAAAATAATCTCCAAGCGGCCGGCTGCACGTGCTTAAAATATCACCAAAACCCACAAAAACCATCAGTGTGTGAGTGGTGTGAACAATAATCATCGTTCAAGAAGGAAACTACGAACGGCTACACCAAGGACCGCATCCAAGGCAATTTTCCTCCAACCATCACGTGAGTCCTTCTTACCTTTGACCTCACCAACTTACAACCTGAATTCCTAAAGGGTTTTACAGTCTATATCGAAGGAATCATCATTTAAACCCTAACAGGTATTTTGGAGTGGATATAATTGAAGCACTAACTACTTATTTACCATCAGTAATGTGCGGGACGGTGGAGTGGAGGCCGGAGTGATGCGGAGTAACGGAGTGGACTGTATAGATGTGCTGGTTCGGGTCGGTAGGTAGCTCCGGTGAACGGTGTCTCCAAGTCCGTAGCACACGTAGACGGTGGGTGGATCGTTGTTTACGTCCGGTGGAAGAAGTATGTACTATGAAGCTGGAGCGGAATACGGTAGAACGGCAGCGGAGTCGGTTTAGTACCCAAATGTCGAGGTTGATCGGTGTCCGAAGTGGGATGCAGAGGTCGTCGATATTCTATAATTCACTGTTCTATTACTGTACTATACTGTAGATAATGCCCCGGAGTCGTTTTGAGCTCTTCTTCGCCTGGTAGTGTTCGCTTTGTATCCAGAGAACTGAATTATAACTGAACTGAACTGAACTGAACTGATGAGTGGCGGAGCGCTCGGCTTTTATACCCCATTGCGATGCGTCTCCTATTTTCTCGAACACTCGCGCCCCGCCGCCGCGTCCTTCGGGAGACGAAAGAAATTTCGATATCGTTCGCGGGTAATATTTGGCTAGTCGAATTTGGTCTTAATCCCTCGAGGCATAAGGCTTATTTGCAGCGGTCGACTGACGGCGGAGTCTGGAACGCGGCGCGTGTTTATTGAGATTCCTGTCAGGCGAATGTGGACTTTATTCTTTAGGGCGCGGGGCTTGTATTCGGCTGCGGTTATTGTAGCTTCTAGAATGCCGCCTATTGTATCTAGGCGCCCGCGCACTCTATATGTATTGTATAAGTATAGTAAACTATTATTTAATTATTTTGCGGTATTTCTGCGCGGGCTTTTAAAGTCGTCCTGTACATACTCCCGCCGCACACTGGAACCCCTCCATATATGACAATGCACAAAACTCTTAAAGTGAATTTTAAATAAAAATAAGCATTTAGCTATAAGTGTTAGATGTTTTTAATTGTAAATATTTTTTTTAATATGTTCATTAATAGATATACATCAATAAAAAATTAAAAAAAAGTCATCCAATGTCTGTAGCTTCCTCTATGAGCATATTTATAACTTCAGAGTTAATTTTTTTTCGTTCTGGTTTTGATAAGGATCGAGTATAGGTTAATAAAGGATCTGAAGATATTAAAAGTCTATTAAATACGTCTTTCATGTTATCTTCTCTTTAAGTCTTTCGACTAAATCGCTCCCGATACACTTTAAAATCTCAGTTTCTGGCTTCTTGGGCTTCTTCACTTTAACATATTGGAACAAGAAAGTGAGATATTATTTCATTTCCATGAATAAGAATTATATGGACAGGTGTTGTCATGGGATACCAGGGATAATGCGCAACGTACAGCTATGCAGTTTCTATACAGTAGTCTCTAAATTTGATTGTGTCTATTTTTAGTCCACTTGAAAGTCTGAAGAATTATATAAAATCTACGAATTAATTCTTTGTCTATCCCAGTAACTTCAGCTGATATTATATAATTTTGAAAAAAAATACGAGCCACGTTCCCATCATTCGTGTTGCCGAAACCAGGTTTCGGCTTGTCTACAATTAAGGACAGTTTTTGTTTAAACTCTTACTGGATTCTGTTTTTATTTTCTGCTATTTGTCTTTCAGTCTCTTTATTTACACGCCATGATTTGACTGGTAATTTATCTACACTAATATTATCTACACTAATATTATAAAGAGGAAAACTTTGTTTGTTTGTTTGTTTGTTTGTTTGATTGTAATGAATAGGCTCATAAACTACTGGACCGATTTTGAAAATTCTTTCACCATTCGAAAGCTACATTATCCACGAGTAATATAGGATATATTTAATTTTGAACAAAAAAAGGGTTCCGTAAGATATTAGGGTTTTTCGGACACAAGGTGTAAAAAATCAACCAAAACTTTTACTTATTTTGCGTACCCTGCCTAAACTATTAAAGATAGAACCATAAAATGTTCTAAGTAATTGTAGATCTTATAAATATCTACAAAAAAGTCTTCGACATACTATACCTATCTATGTCGGGTGAGGCACAAGAACCATTTTTTTTATTGAAAAATCTTGATTATTTTTTGGACTACATTTAAACGCGTTTATTTTACTCATGCTATTAATCCTTATCAAAATCTACATCTACATCTACACTAATATTATCTACATCTACACTAATATTATAAAGAGGAAAACTTTGTTTGTTTGATTGTAATGAATATCTACACTATCTACACTTCTACATCTACACTTCTACACTAATATTATAAAGAGGAAAACTTTGTTTGTTTGTTTGATTGTAATGAATAGGCTCATAAACTACTGGACCGATTTTGAAAATTCTTTCACCATTCGAAAGCTACACTATCCTCGAGTAATATAGGATATATTTAATTTTTAACAAAAATAGGGTTCCGTAAGATATTAGGGTTTTTCGGACACAAGGTGTAAAAAATCAACCAAAACAGTTACTTATTTTGCGTACCCTGCCTAAACTATTAAAGATAGAACCATAAAATGTTCTAAGTAATTGTAGATCTTATAAATATCTACAAAAAAGTCCGCGACATACTATACCTATCTATGTCGGGTGAGGCACAAGAACCATTTTTTTTATTGAAAAATCTTGATTATTTTTTGGACTACATTTAAACGCGTTTATTTTACTCATGCTATTAATCCTTATCAAAATCTACATCTACATCTACACTAATATTATCTACACTATCTACACTAATATTATAAAGAGGAAAACTTTGTTTGTTTTTTTTGTTTGTTTGATTGTAATGAATATCTACACTATCTACACTTCTACACTAATATTATAAAGAGGAAAACTTTGTTTGTTTGTTTGTTTTTTTGATTGTAATGAATAGGCTCATAAACTACTGGACCGATTTTGAAAATTCTTTCACCATTCGAAAGCTACATTATCCACGAGTAATATAGGATATATTTAATTTTGAACAAAAATAGGGTTCCGTAAGATATTAGGGTTTTTCGGAGACAAGGTGTAAAAAATCTACACATCTACACAAATATTATAAAGAGGAAAACTTTGTTTGTTTGTTTGTTTGTTTGATTGTAATGAATAGGCTCATAAACTACTGGACCGATTTTGAAAATTCTTTCACCATTCAAAAGCTACATTATCCACAAGTAATATAGGATATATTTAATTTTGAACAAAAATAATGTTCCGCAAGATATTAGGGTTTTTCGGACACAAGGTGTAAAAAATCAACCAAAACAGTTACTTATTTTGCGTACCCTGCCTAAACTATTAAAGATAGAACCATAAAATGTTCAAAGTAATTGTAGATCTTATAAATATCTACAAAAAAGTCCGCGACATACTATACCTATCTATGTCGGGTGAGGCACAAGAACCATTTTTTTTATTGAAAAATCTTGATTATTTTTTGGACTACATTTAAACGCGTTTATTTTACTCATGCTATTAATCCTTATCAAAATCTACATCTACATCTACACTAATATTATCTACACTATCTACACTAATATTATAAAGAGGAAAACTTTGTTTGTTTGTTTGTTTGATTGTAATGAATAGGCTCATAAACTACTGGACCGATTTTGAAAATTCTTTCACCATTCGAAAGCTACATTATCCACGAGTAATCTACACTTATAATATATAATATAATATAATATATAATAATATTATAAAGAGGAAAACTTTGTTTGTTTGTTTGATTGTTTGTTTGTTTGTTTGATTGTTTGTTTGTTTGTTTGATTGTAATGAATAGGCTCATAAACTACTGGACCGATTTTGAAAATTCTTTCACCATTCAAAAGCTACATTATCCACAAGTAATATAGGATATATTTAATTTTGAACAAAAATAATGTTCCGCAAGATATTAGGGTTTTTCGGACACAAGGTGTAAAAAATCAACCAAAACAGTTACTTATTTTGCGTACCCTGCCTAAACTATTAAAGATAGAACCATAAAATGTTCAAAGTAATTGTAGATCTTATAAATATCTACAAAAAAGTCCGCGACATACTATACCTATCTATGTCGGGTGAGGCACAAGAACCATTTTTTTTATTGAAAAATCTTGATTATTTTTTGGACTACATTTAAACGCGTTTATTTTACTCATGCTATTAATCCTTATCAAAATCTACATCTACATCTACACTAATATTATCTACACTATCTACACTAATATTATAAAGAGGAAAACTTTGTTTGTTTGTTTGTTTGATTGTAATGAATAGGCTCATAAACTACTGGACCGATTTTGAAAATTCTTTCACCATTCGAAAGCTACATTATCCACGAGTAATCTACACTTATAATATATAATATAATATATAATATAATAATATTATAAAGAGGAAAACTTTGTTTGTTTGTTTGATTGTTTGTTTGTTTGTTTGATTGTAATGAATAGGCTCATAAACTACTGGACCGATTTTGAAAATTCTTTCACCATTCGAAAGCTACATTATCCTCGAGTAATCTATACTAATATTATAAAGCTGAAGAGTTTGTTTGTTTGTTTGTTTGTTTGTTTGTTTGTTTGTTTGTTTGTTTGTTTGAACGCGCTAATCTCCGAAACTACTGGTTCGAATTGAATAATTCTTTTTGTGTTGGATAGTCCAGTTATCGAGGAAGGCTATAGGCTATATAACATCACGTTACGACCAATAGGAGCAAAGATATAGGGGTAAATGTGTAAAAAACGGGAGAAAGAAGTCACTATTCCACGCGGACGAAGTCGCGGGCAAAAGCTAGTATAGGATATATTTAATTTTTAACAAAAATAGGGTTCCGTAAGATATTAGGGTTTTTCGGACACAAGGTGTAAAAAATCAACCAAAACAGTTACTTATTTTGCGTACCCTGCCTAAACTATTAAAGATAGAACCATAAAATGTTCTAAGTAATTGTAGATCTTATAAATATCTACAAAAAAGTCCGCGACATACTATACCTATCTATGTCGGGTGAGGCACAAGAACCATTTTTTTTATTGAAAAATCTTGATTATTTTTTTGACTACATTTAAACGCGTTTCATTTACTCATGCTATTTATCCTAATCCTTATCAAAATTAATTATTTCATCACTAAGTACAGTTAATGTTAATAATATTTGGTCTGTAAATGATTAAAATTAGACGTTTGGTTCTGAAGTTATAGCGATATTAAATTGGACGTTTGGTTCTGAAGTTATAGCGAAATTAAAATACATATTACGATTTCTGCTGCACGGCCGGTCCGTTGCGAAGTAGGCTTTACCAAGGCCCGGTGAGCGTGTGGGAGGGGGAGTTTAGATCTATGAGTAAGAAACCCGCGCGGCGCGATTTTCAGTAAAAATTTCTTTCGCACTCACGATAAACAAATCCCTGGGCCAAACATTCAAATTAGTAGGAATTTATTTACGAAAAGAATGTTTTACGCATGGGGTCGGGGCTCCCGAGCATCAGTATATTTTGTTACCAGAAAATAATGTAACGTCAAATGTTGTGTATAGAGAAGCTCTACAATAATAGCTTAAGTTTTCTATCCTAAAACAACGGGTTGCACTCCGGGACTTAACAACTAACACCCACAGAAAGAAAATCTGTTCAGCCTGCGGATAGTAACTGCTTCGTCGAAGTTAGTGTCGGTGTCTGTGAATTGACATGGGAATCATTTGTTTGCTGACCGTGTCTTTCCTGGGTAGCCTTTTTGCAGCGGTAACCGACATTCACGCGGGCGGAGCCGCGGGCGACCGCTAGTATATTTATATAAATAGACAGACGCCATCTAACCATGACTTTTTACAATCCAGGAACATTTGTTTGTGCCTATTGCACTTATTCCATTTTAGAACAAATTGTTGCTTAAAGTTCCGCAAAGTATTAGAAGTCTTACAGTCTTACTACAAATCATCCGTTAAAACTGGTTTTAAGTCATGTTTAGTTAAAAACTGTTTTAAATTTAAAAAGGGTTTAAAACAGTGTTTAACATTTTGTACCACAAATAGGTATTTGGGCAGTGTTTAGCTAAACACCAGTTTTAGATACAAACATTCATTCATTCACTCAGTTCGTTAATTACATAGAGAAAGAAAAAATCTTCGCTTTAAAAAGAGCGTGCTACTTAGTGAAATTCGATAGGATTTGACAGCGAAAGACCTTATGACAGCGAGACCGTTTTCTAAGAAATAATGGATTTAGTGGAAACGTCAAGTTTCCGTCGTTGGAATTTTTGAAAAATTATGAATGGATATAATTATAATTTAAGTTTTGTATAACAATTTCAGATGAAATGTTTTGTGCTTTCAGCAACTGTGAAGTGCGCCGAGGATACAATCCCGAAAATCATACTTTCCACCAGTAAATATGAAACATTCATAAAAATTTTAATTCCAAATTTTATAAAATTTGTGAGTGAAATCGACTCCGATGCCAAATTGTACAGTAAATTTAGGACTTCCTTTGTGATTTGCAGCCATATATCAAAGTTTCCAATAGATTAATTCAGGTATTTTCAGTAAAATAAGAAACCGTTTCTTTACACTAGGGCTTGACTAAATGATGAGGTCATCAGTATCGATAAATTTTTTGACTGTTTTTTTTAGGTAACCGTAATTCTTGCACAGCTTCTTCTCAGCACTGGCCCACACAACTGGCCCGAAGCTGTGCTGTGGTAAGGTCTATGTTGGAACGTGTATAAGTGTTTCTAGAATGTCTTCATACATAAATCTATACTAATATTATAAAGCTGAAGAGTTTGTTTGTTTGTTTGTTTGTTTGTTTGTTTGTTTGTTTGTTTGTTTGTTTGAACGCGCTAATCTCCGAAACTACTGGTTCGAATTGAATAATTCTTTTTGTGTTGGATAGTCCAGTTATCGAGGAAGGCTATAGGCTATATAACATCACGCTACGACCAATAGGAGCAAAGATATAGTGGTAAATGTGTAAAAAACGGGAGAAAGAAGCCACTATTCCACGCGGACGAAGTCGCGAGCAAAAGCTAGTAAATAAATATGTAATTTAACAAAAATGAGGTTGTCTTGTTTATCAAATAGAAAGTATTATGTAATTAAAAGTGCATTAATTTAATTATTTTTGTTTCAATTTACATGATTTATCGTAACCTTGTCGATAAAACTTGGACCACCATAAGATACACATCACTATTGAACGCACACATGTAAAGTAACTTTTTGGTTACGCTGAAAATCCGCGTTTGTCATTCTATACTATACTACTTTCTATGGTTAATTATATTTCCTAGTACGCAGGTTGCATTCAACACACTTCAGGGTAAATGAACATAAGCTTCTTGAAATGATGGCTGAATAGTAACAAAACCCAAATCTTTAAAAAAAAGTTGTAATGACAGAAGAATGAGAAGAATCTGAGGCCTTACTCTGGACACAAAACCCGATCCAATGGTTATGGCCATCCCTGTCACTCATACCAGGCCGTGTATGCGTGAGACAGGGATGGCTATATTCATTGGATCGGGTTTTGTGTCCAGAGTAAGGGGGCTGATTTGTTTTGACTTTTTGACAGGAGCCAAGTCAAGTTGTCAAATGTTAATCTGTCTATTTTTTGAGGTTAAACACAAGATAAAATAGGGGCGAGGGTGTTTAACTAAAACACTGTTTAAAAGAGTGTTTTAGCGCCAAAAACTGATTTGTGGTAAGGATTTTCTTAAAATCTTGTTAAACAGTGCCTAAAACTTTGTTTAAGTGATTTGTGGTAAGGCTGTTAATCTCCTGCTCATTAGGACAATTAGTTTTTCTTACTTGAAGTTTTATAAGATCTTCAAACTTCTTTTCAAGCCCTTTGAATTTACTTGAAAGTAAGATTTCACTCATATCTCTTTTCTTTATAGTTAAATATGAAGCCGATGTATCACCTAAAACGAATAAAACTGTTGGTTTCCTTATTTGCGGAAAGTCCAAGTACTACTCAAAAATAAATAAATAAATATAAATAAATATGCGCCAGACAACACACCAATTGTCTGGTTTCGTGGTAAGGAATTTCTTCCTTGTGTTACGAAGTACCAGACAACGATTGTGACGGTGGCGTCTGCCATAAATACTTAAATACATATAACATCCATGACTTAGGTACATTTGCCCCTTGCGGGATTCGAACCCGCGACGGCCCGCGTAATAGTCAGGAGCGCTAACCAATACACCAAACGCGTCGACTCATAAAGTATTTAAATTGATTGTACTTCTAAATTGTTACATTATTGAAAACTTCAGAATTACTTTTCAGCCCATTTCGTAAAGGTTAAGCGCCTGATAAAAAAAACATTCCTATAAAAATAACTTTTTATCGAAAATGCGCAACCTGATTTAACTTTTCTCTTCGGTTCTAAAATCTAGAAGGTTTGCCTCTAAATATATGGTAAAAACCTTCTATATCACTTTGCGCGAAAAAAATATATTCATTTTTTTTTTAAATTCGACACTGCCCTTTATTATTTACGAATATAGCAAGTGCAAACAATCTTTGGTAAAAACAAAACATGTAGTAAGAATGTACATACCTTGCCCAATACACGACATTTTAACTATTTTGTAAAATTAAAGTTTAGGGTAAGTAAACACTAATTATCTAAGCCAATGAATAACGACAGGTTTCAAAAACAAAGCACTTTATCAATTTCTACGCAGTGTAACTCGAGAACAGTAACTGATTACTACTTGTTATTTACTAACGTGATGCACTATTTCCTCAACTTGAATTTAGGGTAGAAATATTATCAAAATACCTACTTTAAAAAAAATGAGTTATGAGCGTCGCATTATATGACGGGGTTCCAGTGTGCGCCGTGCAGCGACGGCGTAGTCGTCGGTGCAGAGAAAACCGGTTTAAGGACGACTACTGCTGTTCTATTCCGTTCGGTGCTATTCTGTTACTGCTGTGTTTGCTGCACGGGCTGTTGACTGTGCTTTCTGTTCTGTACTGCTGCGGTTTGCTGTATAGGCGTCTGTCGGTAGGACTGTAGCTGTTTTTGCACAGGCTGTAAACTGTGCTTCCTGTTCTATTTGGGCTATGGTTGGCAGTTCTCTGTGGTGATGTACTGGCTGTTCTATCGGATGCTGTCTTTATGAAACGATGTCGAAGGTAACTGTTGAAACTGTTAGTTATTGTTCCCGCCGGTGCTGAAGTCTGTTCTCTCCAGTTCTCTGTTTGCTGTTCACGGTAACTGTTGCTATACGATTTCGGATGTACTTCTCCATTCTGTTGTCTATTCTTCGGAATCTCCCGCCGGTATGGCAGTCTTCGATTCTTCTGTCGGTTGCTATTAATTAATGTGGCAAACTCTAATGCCTGCAGCTTTTTCATGAGCAATATTTATGTTGTGCATCTTTGCAGTTTCTTTTTCTGTAGGCGCTGGGTCGTGGTGCAGAAGCGGGTGGTGCGTTTTGACTCACCCTCGGATTTGGCATGGTCTACCGGGGCACTTGTGCTCCTTCGACCAGCCACGGAGGCAGCGATAGCAGAGGCGATGCTGTTTCGCCAGGTCCCAGAGACCTTTGCTGTCGGCGTTCTTCATTCTGTAGCAGGCGGTTATTCGGTGGTCTGCTCGGCATACGGGGCATGTCGGCGAGATTTTACCTTTCACCAACAGATGGCGCTGACCGGCACTTGACTCGCGCTTTACAAGCGATTTTCTGATCCATAATATTGTTGAACCTTTTAAGTATAGTTAGTTCTTTATTACAGAATCATACCTTCGAATAGTGTTTAATTTAGTCGGTAATTTGTCGGAACAAAGTGGTCCCACGAGTCGGACAAGTGAGTGTGTAGTAGGAAGTGTTAACGGAAATAGGACAAAGTGCGGTACAAGTGAAGTGTTGTTTAGTGACAAACTTACGGATTTCAGTGTTGTGGATGAATTGTTGGACCTTGGTAAACCGTGAGTAATAGAATAGCGGCAGGGACTTGTAAAATATTTCGCGAGTGTTGACACATAGAACAATTTCGAAGTGAAATCGTATGAACATTGGACTTAGAAAATTGCGAGTGAAATAAACAATTAGAATAATTTCGATTCATTTTTTATGGACGCAGTACTTACAAAATTTGCAAGTGTAATTGACTTTACTTATTCACTAGAACACTTGAAATAGTTTAAATCATAACTGAACTTTAAATAAATACCAGTTAAAGTAAATTCTAGTCGAACTTTGATCGAAATTTACATCAAAATATTTTCATAACCTAAAAATGGAACAAATAAATAAATCGTTAACCTTACAAGATGAAAGACTAGACGAAATTAGAAAAGCTCAAGTAAACTACGGGAAATCTCCAAAGGCTAGAATTAATTTAGCATACTTACAGACGCGTTTAGAAATACTGGAGTTGAAATGGAGTTCATTCAAAAGTACCCATGAATACCTTGTGCAAGAGACACCTAAAGAAACAAGAAGTGCCTTAAGTTATTTTAATGATGATTTATATGAGACCTGTGAGGAGATCTACATCAATTACAAGAGTGATTTGAAAACAAAAATGTCCGAATTATTACTCGTTACGCCTACTGAATGGCCATCGTTTCACGACTTATTCAATTCCATCATACATACTAATCAATCAATAGATAACGTTCAGAAGCTCCACTATTTAAAATCAAGTTTGTCTGGTGAAGCGGAACAACTGCTGCGTACAATAACAGTTACAAGTCAAAATTATAATGAAGCGTGGAGAATACTGAAAAATAGATATAACAATAAAAGATATATTTCTAACAGCATTTTTAAGAAACTTTTTAGTATCAAAAATATAACAACCGAGTCAGCTTATCAGATTAAATACCTACTGGATACAACTGTGGAATGTTTAAGCTCATTGAGGAATTTAGGGTTGCCAATTAAGTCGTGGGATGCGATTATGATTTATATAACAGTTTCTAAATTAGATACAGAAAGCCATCGTTTGTGGGAACAGCATATTGCTTCAGAAAAAGATGAGTTTCCTTCCTTTGACACTTTGAAAGACTTTTTAGAAACTAGATTTAGGTCTTTAGAAATGATTGAAAACACCACTAAACCAACGAGAACCAAAGCCTTTCATACCTCAATAGAACCTACAAACATCTCTTGCGCATTCTGCAAAGATAACCACTACATTTATCAGTGCAAACAGTTTGCTAAACAACAATACAAAGAACGACATAGCTTTGTTCAAGAGAATAATTTATGTTTTAATTGTTTGATACCAAATCATTCATCTAATAAATGTATGAGGAAGACGTCGTGCCGAGTTTGCCATAAAAAACACCACTCGTTGCTACACCCGGAGAAAAAGGATGAATCTGTAAGGGAAAATTGTCATAAAGACTCAAGTCAAAACATAGCATCACATTTCGTACATCAGCCTGGTCAAATACTATTAGCCACCGCATTGGTAGATGTAACTTCGCGTCAGGGTCAAAAACACGTCTATCGTGCCCTCATTGACCAAGGTTCACAAGCCTCGTTCGTCACCGAAGATATCGTTCAGACATTGGGTTTGAAAAAGATAAGAATCAATGGCGTGGTTTCGGGATTGAGTGAAGGCAAACAGCTTCACACCAAATACATGGTTGAAATACAATTGCAGTCGAGACATAATACAACCTTCACTATTCTAGTAAAAGCTTATATTTTAAAATCAATCACAACATATTTACCACAACAAGCAATTTCAATTTCTAACTGGCCTGAGCTGGAGCACATGACGCTGGCAGATCCGAAGTATAATACACCAAACCAGGTTCATCTGCTGTTAGGCGCCGAAGTCTACAGTAAAATCATAGAAGTTGGATTGATCAAGAGTCCGTCTGGTATTATTGCACAGAAGACACAACTGGGCTAGATTCTTTCTGGGGATACTAGCAACACGAACCCTGTAAAACAAAACAAAATTATTAGCATGCATGTATGCGTATGTGGGAATGATCTTTTAAGAAAATTCTGGGAAGTAGAAAATGAAGTACTTACCTGTGAGCGAAATTTAAGTAAAGATGAGCAACGATGCGAAGACATCTATAACAAAACTACAATACGAACAGAATCAGGAAGATATAAAGTAAACTTACCTTTCAAAGAAAACATTGAGACACCTGTAGACCAATGTGGGAATACAAAAGAAATTGCAATTTCAAGATTTTTACAATTAGAAAGAAAATTAGAACAGAACCCAAAAATGAAAGAAGAGTACACTAAAGTAATAAAAGAATATGAAGAATTAGGGCACATGGTTTTGACAAACGAAGACGACACAAATCTTATATTCTTACCTCACCATGCTGTGATCCGGGAAGATAAAGATACCACAAAATTGAGAGTGGTATTTGACGCCTCCGCCAAAGGTTCCAAGGGACAATCACTAAACGATACACTGCTAACTGGACCTGTAATACAAGATGATTTACGCACTTTGATAACTAAATGGCGACAACATAAAATAGCATTGATAAGTGATATAACAAAAATGTATAGACAAATTTTAGTGCACGAGAAAGATACATACTACCAATGTATCATATGGAGAGACAGCCCTAATGAAACCTGTAGATTCTATAGATTGCTTACTGTCACATTTGGAACTGCATGCGCACCATACCTTGCGGTTAGAACGCTAATGAAGGCAGCGGAAAATGAAAGTGATAAATATCCTGAGGCTGCTGAAATTGTTAAAACGGCATTTTATATGGATGATCTGATGACAGGTGCCAGCACAGAAGAACAGGCTATACAAATCTATAAACAAGTCAATAAGCTATTAGAAAGCGCTGGTTTCATACTACAGAAATGGTCTAGTAATTCAGAAAATGTGTTACAAATAATACAACAAAACAAGGAAAACACACAACCATTCGAGATAAAATTAGACAAAATCATAAAAATACAGGGTCTAACGAAATCAATTATCGACCGCCAACGAGGGGTATCTATACATCATACTGAATACAATGACAAAATATTGACATATGTTTTATAGTGATTTTTAAAAGTTATGTTTTCAAACAAAATAATTCTAATTTAAAAGGTAGCATGCTTTGCAATGCATACTTTTACTTACGCACACACATGCATCAATACACGGATAATGTACAGTTACACGCACACAATTCAAAGAGCTTTGTACGCTATTTTCACACACACAGCTGTAAGATGACGTACGATTGGCCGAGAAAGCTACCTACTTTGTATGGCAATGGCCGTGTTTTCGACTGTATCCGTCTCTGTCATTTCTTCTATCAAGTCTGCGCGAGCGAGTGAGACAAAAATTAGGCTCCTACTTTGTTATCAATGCCATGTTTTTACTCGTGCCGTCTCTTTCATTCGTGCCACCATGATATCACGAGCGAGCGTGACGGCTAGAGTCAAAGTAATGTATTCAGAGTAGGACCCTATGCTACTAATTAAGTTTACGAATTGTGACAGATTTACTCTACTATCGACGAAATAACTAGTCAAAAGTAAGAACTTTTTCAAAGGATTTGATTAGCGAAATAAAAATTACCTGACCTAAGTTTTCTGTCTTTTGCCTCTAGCAAAATAAGGTGTAGCGTAGGTAGATTGGAATAAAAGGAAAATGCGGGTTTATTTTCTTAAAAATTTATTATGACTTCCCATCACACTTAGGCAGGCTTTGGACTGGCAAGTTAGTGTAATTGAAAACCGAGCAATTAAAGCTAAAAACATTAACTTTATTATAAGATGAATTGTTTTATGTAATAATAAAGCATTATTTTAGTGTAATTGATAATGATGACCGAGCAATTAAGGCTAAAATAAACTTTATTTTAACCTGAATTGTTTTATTTGATAAAGAAAAAAGTACACTAACTTGGCGTGTTTAAAAGTCAGTTCATTAGAAAGTATTTACACTTATTTACAAAAATTACACAATTTACACTTATTTACAAAAAAGTACACAGTACTTACAGATATTGTTGGAAGTGCCCTCCTTGGGCATTAACGCACAACACTGCTCTTTTTATTACATTCTCACGCACTCGGTTTAATGTGTCTCTGTCACTTTTAACTATTTGGAATGCGTTGACAATCCGCTGGCGTAAATTCTCCAGGCTATCAATATGATGCCCACCGCCACTGTACACCAAGTCCTTGACCCTACCCCAAACAAAAAAGTCTAGTGGAGTAAGGTCGGGGGAACGTGCTGGCCAGGGTACTGGCCCACTACGACCGATCCAGCGACGCCCGTACCGGCCCGTAAGGTAGGCACGTACGTCGCGATCAAAGTGGGCTGGCGCTCCGTCCTGCTGGAAGTACATTCCCCTACGAAGATGTAGAGGGACGTCCGCCAGCAGCTCCTCCAGGGTGTTCTGCAGGAAGTCCAAGTACGTCCGCCCGTTCAGCCGCTGCAGAAACACAGGTCCAACCAGGACATCGCCCAGAAGACCAGCCCAAACATTCAGGCTGAAGCGAGTCTGGAAGTGGTCAGGGCGTACTTGGCGTGGATTCCCCGCGGCCCAATAGTGCGCGTTGTGCTGGTTAAACATGCCAACCCTTGTGAACGTACTTTCGTCCGTCCACAAAATGTTGGTACGTCTATGCCCTCGCAACCATTCGCAAAACTGGACACGAGGTACTAGGTCCTGCGGCTTCAGCTCCTGCACCAGGGTGAAGTGATAGGGGTGCCTCCCATCACGCCTGAGGATGCGCCACACTCCCATCGCCGTCATATTTAAAGCAGAAGCTGCGTCTGCTGTGCTGGCCGTTGGGTGGCGGTCAAAAAACTCCAGAACGGCGGTTTCCACAGTCGCTGGCAATCGTGGCCGCCCAGCTTCCCCTGCAGGCATGAACAGACCCCAATCTCGGTATCTCTGCTCGGCTCCCAAAATCGTCCTGGGGTGCACGCTGACACCGTACAACTCGGCGTACATCCGCGAGGCTTCGGCGCAATTGAAATCTGCATCATGGTAGCAAATTACCATACGCAGATAGTCGATGTTCGTATAACGATATGGCATCGCGATGACAGCACATTACCATTACAAATACGAGACGAGACTAATGCAAAAATTCAATTATTTTGCGGCTCGTCGTGAGCAATAGGTAATAAATAACACACACACAAACACACGCGCGCGCATTGCCGGAACTGCCGGAAGTAAAGAAAGCGCCGGCTGCGAGGGATGTGCTTACGATCGCGCTCCCGATATCGAGTCGAGACAAAATTACAAATCGTAAGTAGGTTAATCATCACTTCATGTTATTTCTTTTAAATCGTTCGTTTTGGGTATCAGTTTACTTTGAATAAAAAGAAAATGACAACGTTCAACAAAAGAAAGACGTCTTTCTTTCATTTTACTTCTAGGGCTTCTACATATCTAATTTTTGTTACACTACTTAGCCTTACAAGGACTACCAGATTTATCTTCGACCTTAGTACATGCAAATTCTTAATCAGATAGTTATATCGTAATTCGTATTCCGATAGTGGTAAAATGAAAACAACCTAAACGATAAATTGTTACTAAAATAACAATCTTAATGAAACAACTAATGTTTGTTTAAAAAACGTAAACCTCATCGATGTGATCTTTTGAATAAAATCAAGCCTTTTTTAACTATATCGTGTCACACTCGCACATCGTATTAGCATACATCACTAGAAAAGGCACTGCCTAGGCGCCTGTCTGTCTCTCCTTTCGGCGCGAGCCACCTGCACCTGTGCGATTGTCGTGGCGCGTAGGCAGAAGCAATGTAGGGTAACCACGATGCTAAATGCTTGTTGATATGATACGATGCTAAATACAAAAATGAGGTTTTTTAAAGACAATTATTTAACCGCAACTTTGTTTTAAGTTTTGTGCTTTTAAACGAATTTTCGTCAGGGAGTCGAAATTTAAACCTACTGCATTTTAATAAAAATTATGTGAATGATGGGTCTTAGATAATGAGCATGCCTCAAGGCACTATCTACTAGTCAACTGCTTGAGAATGCAAAAAGTTGAATTGGTAAACATTAACTCAACTTTACCTAATTTATGACGGAATGTGTTACTTTCAATTGACCGTAAATAGCTGACGAAACATAAACACGTACTTAAATTTTAAACCTAAAAACGATTTAATTAAACCAATTTTTTTAAACAACAAAACTTTAAAATAATTCTTAGCTATTTGGATTGAATGGATCTCTAAATTCCACACATGCACCACAGCCTTCACATAGGCGTAAACATTAAATAATTCAATTTGGTATAACAGCTTTAAAAAAAAGTAAAACTATGAAAGTGTTGTTACCCTCCGGCATGTAGTCATAACAGAGCGAAATACTGGCGGCGGCGGCGCCTTTGACGTTTTTGAGCCGCCTTGCCGCCATAAAGCTGCCATGCTATTTACAACCGTATTAAAGTTGGATTATGGCTTACTTTAGATGTGCGTTTGCGCTAGCGGCTGTTTGAATCTTTCTGTTAGAGAAAAAGGGTTGCTATTGCTATTAGAAATTTGCACGATTTCAATAAAAAAAAATACGAAAATTGTGAGTAACAACTACTACTTAAAAAAATATGAAAATAATTACTGAAAGAATTGCTGTAAATTTATACGAAATCGATTTTGAAATTCAAACGATAATTTTACACAAACATTCATTTTCATTAGTGTCCACTTTCAAACTAATGGATTATGAAGTTAGTTACATTAAACATCTCACAGTTCATCAAACTAAATTTCTGGTTAGTTTTAAATTCAGAAAAAATTTGCACATTTACAACGTTAAAAAACGAAGTAACCTATCTTTTTTTTCAATCAGAGGAAATCGCAAAATTTCAATTGTTTACATTAGTTTTTCCGTTGCGGTTGCTGTGAAAAAAGGTGGGTGATAATGATGATGATGAAGACATAGTTCGTGCAATTTTCTTTATGCTGGTAATACTTAAAGGGAACCGACCGAATGTTGATCTGTGTGCGTGCGTAGTCAGTTATCTTCGTTTGTGTGCGTATTTGTCAGTGTAGTAGTAGTAAACAGCTGGTAAACGGTGTAGTTTTTCGCATTTCAGAAGTTCTACTGTTTTGTTGATTATCTCCGAAACTAGCCTGAATTTTTTTCTCAAATTTGGTGAGCGTGCTCAGTGTGATTTATAGATAACCCCCGTTGGCGGTCGATAACTAAATTTGTTAGACCCTATATTGGGAGTTGCATGGGATAGAAATGATGATATCAATTCAAAATATCGGTCAACTTGCCTGAACCTATCGAACCAATTACAAAAAGAAGAGTGCTATCAGATGTAGCTCGCTTATTTGATCCCTTTGGGTGGCTGGCTCCAGTTATTATCAAAGCTAAGGTGATTATACAGAAACTATGGCTATGCAGTGCTGATTGGGATGAAGAAATACCATCAGACCTTCGGGACGAATGGCTGATTTTTAGACAACAACTACTTACACTACAAAATTTGAAAATAAATAGATGGATACATACTCACCCTGACAATAACAAGATTGAACTGGTTGGCTTCGCAGATGCATCGACAGCAGCATACGCTGCAGTACTCTACGTAAGGGTGATACAAGGAGATGAAGTCTATGTCACCATTCTGGAAAGTAAAACAAAAGTAGCACCATTAAAACAAATCTCAATAGCACGGTTGGAACTATGCGCCGCCGTTTTATTAGCAAAATTACTAGCTGAAACATCAAGGAAATTAAATATATCTAGTAATCAAATATACGCCTACACCGATTCAACTATCGTTTTAGCTTGGATCCGATCATAACCTATAAAATGGCAAACATTTGTAGCTAACCGAATAACCGAAATACAAACTAGACTGGATAATGATAGATGGAATCATGTAGCTTCAGCAGAGAACCCAGCCGATATTGCTTCTCGTGGAATAGAACCTTCAGAACTGCAAGCCGCTGAACTTTGGTGGAACGGACCTCATTGGATGAGAAACCCTAACATACATACTAACAAAATAGAGGTTCCTGAAACAACATTGGAAGAGAGAAAACAACATGCAAGAGTATTTTATAACAATACGGAAGAATCAATACTAAGTAAATTCTCAAGTTTCAAGAAAATGTTACGAGTACTTACCTATTGCAGACGATTCCTAAACCTAAAAGAAAATAGAAATAATGTGTCTACTTACCTTACCGCTGAAGAAATGAGGACAACTCTCGACGCATGTATTAAAATTACTCAAGAAAATGAATTTGCTGAAGAACTTGAAGACCTGAAAACAAAAGGAAAGGTTAAAAGAAGCAGTAAATTAATCACACTAACACCATACATAGATAACAAGGGGTTGTTACGAGTTGGTGGCAGATTACAATCAGCTAATATATCACATGATTATAAACACCCAATAATTATTCCAAAAAATACTCACCTGGGAGAGTTGTTTATTAAGGATGCACATGAAAGAGTGATGCACGGAGGAACTGCTCTTACAATAAACTACCTAAAAAGCAAATATTGGATTATAGGCTTAAAACAGTCAGTGAAAAAATACCTCAGTAAATGCGTTACATGCACAAGATACAATGCAAGAACGCAACAACCAATTATGGGTGAACTCCCGAGCGTAAGAGTAAACCCTGGAAGAGCTTTTGAGTGTTGTGGTGTCGATTTTGCTGGACCTATACAGATGAGAGTGTCAAAGGGTAGGGGACAAAAATCTTACAAAGGATACATCTCATTGTTTGTATGTATGAAAACAAAGGCTATACACTTAGAAGCTGTAAGTGACCTTACCACAGCTGGATTCATTGCAGCATTTCGCCGATTCGTGTCACGTAGAGGTCACTGCGCTGAAATATGGAGTGACAATGGTTTGAACTTTGTTGGTGCTGCAAATGAACTTTCAAGGATGCTTAGACAAAGTATGACGAATGTATTGAAGGAAATAGCAGAAATGCTTGCAAATGATGGAACCTCATGGCATTTTATTCCTCCAAAATCACCGAATTTTGGAGGCTTATGGGAGTCGGGCGTAAAGTCAGTTAAAGCACATCTGATGAAGACAATTGGCAACTCGACGCTTACCTTCGAAGAGTTTTCTACAGTCCTTTGTCAAATAGAAGCGGTTTTAAACTCACGTCCAATAAGCAGTCTCAGCGATGATCCAAATGACACATCTCCATTAACCCCAAGTAATTTTTTAGTTGTGAACCTTTAATTGTGATCCCAGAACCTAATAATGTTATTAACACCATAAGTCCTCTCCAACGTTGGAAGCTAACCCAACGCATGACAAAAATCTTTTGGACAAGATGGTTATTGGGCTCCAGGGATCAAAATAACTAACACTGAGTAAGATTTCTACAAAAAGGTTTATTCGAGTTATAAAACGCGGCGCGTTACACAAGATGAAGAGTAAGTAACACCAAGATGCCTCTAGCGGCAAAAGCAGACAAGTTTTTTTTTTTTTACAACTAATCCATGCAAAGGACATTGGTATTATAAAATTTACTACTTTAACACTCCCACTTAAATTTTATAATAAATACATTCTACTCTTTCAGATACATTTTATAATACTTAAATAGTTTTATTACTATCCCATAAAACTACAAGTTAAAGATTCATGAAATTAACATAATACTTGATCCCTATTGTGAACAAATTTACCAGTAGGTAAAGCCTTTGTTAAAAAATCTGCAAGTTGACATGAACTTTCCACATATTTAATATTAACAATACTTTGCTCTACTTTTTCTCTTATGAAATTATATCTAATATCTATGTGTTTTGTTCTTTTATGAAAAATAGGATTATGTATCAGCTTAATAGTGCTCTGATTATCAATACATAAGGTGACCATCAATTGCGGCTCATCAATATCTATTAACAATTGTCTAAGCCACAAAATTTCTTTGGTAGCCTCGCTGGCAGCCATATATTCTGATTCTGTTGTAGATAACGCAACTGTATTTTGTTTCCTACTTGCCCAAGTTACAGGACCCCCCATTCATCATAAAAATGTAACCCGTATTAGATTTCCTGGAATCTACATCAGAAGCAAAATCAGAATCACAGAAACCAATCAGCTGACTATTACAGTTGTATGTAATACAAATATCTTTTGTTTTAATTAAATACCTTATTATTCTTTTAACTGCATTTACATGGTCTTTACCAGGGTTATTTAGATATCTACTAACTAAATTCAATGCATAGGAAATGTCAGGCCTAGATACAATCGATAAAAACATTAATACTCCCACTGCTTCTCTATAAGGAAAACTTGTTACATTTTCATTCAAGTTCTTTGTTAAAATAACATTATTATCAGCAGGGGTACTACAAGCGTTGGCATCAGACATGTTAAATTTATTTATAATGTAATCAATATATTGTTTTTGACTGACAGTTATTGAATTATTATTTCTTGTGATTTCCATACCTACAAAAACATTTGCAGTTAAAACTTTTATTTTAAAAGTTTTCTTAAGATCATTTAATATATGAATTAAAGTATCTTTACTTTTAGATAATAACAAAGCATCATCAACATACAATATTAAAATTACTTTGTAGTTATCAAAATGACCAACAAAAATACAATTGTCTGAAGGACACACCTTAAAACCATATGTAGTTAAGAAAGAAGAAAACTTTTTGTTCCAACAACGAGAAGACTGCTTTAAACCATATAATGATTTTAATAACTTACATACTTGTCCTGGTTTGGCCTGCACTCCCTCAGGCACCTCCATATAGACATCCTCTAGTAACTCACCATAAAGGAAGGCTGTTTGCACATCAAACTGCTGGAACTCATACTGTTCCCGAGCTGCAAGAGATAATATGACTCTGATGGAGTCATATCTGGTTGTTGGTGAAAAAGTTTCCTTATAATCAACATCTTTTACTTGTGTGAATCCACGAGCACAAAGGCGAGCTTTGTATCTGCTTATCTCACCATTGGGATTTCTTTTTAAACAAAACACCCATTTAGAAGTCACAGTTTTTTCATTATTGTTTCCATCTATCAGTTTCCAGGTGTTGTTTTCCTCAAGTGACTGCAATTCTTCTCTTATAGCCTTCTTCCAATGTTGAGATTTAATGGCTTCTTCATATGAAGTGGGTAGTTCAAATTCTGTAAAGTTGGCTTCCACATGTCTGGCTCGTCTTGGTCGAAGTGTTATGTTTCTTTCTTCATCGCTTGAAATGATTTGCGATGGTTGATATGTCGGATCATCATCCCTGTTAGTGCTTTCAAGACTGGAATCCGTACCACTTTGCTCATTTGTAGATGTACCTGGCAGGTCATCATCATGAATTTCATCAGAAAATGTTTGTTCTAAAGTAGTTAAATCTTCCCTTTCATTTTGATATTCATCAGTTAGGGAGATTGAAGTATCATTCTTTCTCAGAACAGGTACATTGTTTTCATTGAATCGCACATTTCTGCTTATTGTGATTTTCTCATTTTCAACATTAAACATTCTATAGTTTTCATTTTCATATCCCACTAAAATCATTTTCACACTCTTTTTATCTAGTTTCTTTCTCTTTTCATCTGGTATATGGACATAACCTTCTGAACCAAAAACTCTTATGTGCCCAAGGGCAGGCCTGCTGCCATTCCATAGTTCATAAGGGGATATATTTTTAGTTTGACTGGATGAGCTTCGATTTAATAAATAAACTGCACAATTCACGGCTTCAGCCCATAACTTGAGTGGTATATCGCGGGAATATAACATAGATCTTGCACTTTCCATGATTGTACGCATCTCTCTTTCAGCTCTTCCATTTTGTTCTGGTGTATATGGTGCGGTACGCTCATGAACAATACCTTCACTTTCTAAATAAGCTTTAAAGTCATTGTTTATGTACTCACGGCCATTGTCTGTGTGCAAAACTCTAACACCATGTTCAAATTTATTCTTAACTATTGCATTGTACCTTTTAAAACAATCCAAGACATCACTTTTGTGCTTTATTACATATAAATGTCTATAACTTGTAGCACCATCCTTGAACAAAACAAAATATCTAGCTCCAGACACAGATTCATGTTCCAAAGGTCCACATACATCACTATAGGTCAGTTCTCCAGGTACTGTTTGTCCTCTGTGGGATTTGTGGAAAAGTAAGCGGCTCTGTTTGCCATACTGGCATGCTTCACAAATAAAATCAATGTTCTCTGGAAATGTTGCCGGAATTGCTCCATTTTTGCTCATATTTTGAATTTCTTTGACATTCAGATGTCCTAAACGTTCATGCCAAATTTTCAAACTTGATTCTGTTAGATTACAGTTTGCTTGCACTACAGTTTTAATATTTACTTCATATAGGTTATTTTCTTTCAATGTAGCACTCATGACAATAGTATTATTTTTCATTATTATGGCTTCATTATTTTGCTTGACAATCACATAACCTTTTCTTGTAGCCATGCCTTCTGAAAATATATTTCTTCGTAAGTCTGGCACATACAGTACATTTTCTAAAATGCTTTGCTCCCACTGGCCGTTTACATACCTTTTAATTAGAATATTTCCATGTCCATGTACATTAAGTTCCTTTTTATTTCCCAATCTTACAATTCTATCGCTGTTATTCTGGTTATATTCTTGTAGTTCATTAAAGTATTCACGCCTATATGACATGTGGACGGATGCACCACTGTCAAGAATCCAACTATCAGTATCAGTATCAACTTCTGTTTGCAAACATTGTTCCACGCTAAAAGCTAGCATCTTTTGCTCTTGGGGTTTGTTCCCAGATTTCTTTGGGGCTCGACATTCTCTTGCAAAATGTCCTCTCTTGTTGCAATTGTAGCATACAAATCGATGTTGACTTTGTTGGTTAGATCGGGATCCTTTTTTCTCAGACATATTTTGAGGCTTACGAGTATTTCGTGTTGAAGTCTGTTCCGAAGCTACTAAAGCATTCTCAGCTTCTTCTTCATTTGTTAAGCTAGCTTCTTCATCTAGTAATCTTGCAGTTAGGTTATGAATAGTCTGTGATTTTGGGTCTAAGGACAACCACGCTTGACGCAGCGATCTATATTTACCTGGTAAAGTACTTAATATTTTGGTCATTATAGCCGTGTTACTTATCTCTTCGCCACTTTCTTTTAATTGTTTGGCCAAATTCTCGACTTTAGCGATGTGTTGAGCTATACTATCAGCAGGTGACATTTTGTATTGGTAGAATTTTTCATGTACCATCATTTTATTCAATTCAGATTTAGCCTCATAGATGCTTTCTAATTTAATCATGACTTCCTTGGCCGTTTCGCAGTTTTCTATCAATGAAATTTGACCCAAATCCATCGAAGATGTAATTATGAACATAGCCATGCCGTCGTTCCTTTCCCATTGTGGTAGTGATGCATCACCCGCTGCTGGTTTTACAGTGTCTATTTTCAAACCTTTCGCTTTCAGGGCACAATTAACTTGGAACTTCCACTGTCTGAAGTCTTTGCCGCTGAATTTATCAATCCTCATTGAATTCGAAACTTCCATGATGACGTTTTTGTGAGGTTATGAACACGTTTAGCGGTTTTAATTTTACTACGAAATACTGCTCTTTACTCAGTTTGCGCGAATGAAGGTGCCTGGGCCCATAACCTATTGGGCTCCAGGGATCAAAATAACTAACACTGAGTAAGATTTCTACAAAAAGGTTTATTCGAGTTATAAAACGCGGCGCGTTACACAAGATGAAGAGTAAGTAACACCAAGATGCCTCTGGCGGCAAAAGCAGACAAGTTTTTTTTTTTTTTACAACTAATCCATGCAAAGGACATTGGTATTATAAAATTTACTACTTTAACAATGGTCCAAAGAATATTTGAATACCTTACAACAACGGCACAAATGGCATACAAAGGTGGATACACCAAAGGTGGGCGATTTGGTCGTAATAAAGGAGACAGACCTCCCTCCAGCCAAATGGTTGTTGGGACGTATAACGCAGCTTCATCCTGGACCCGATGATCAAGTCAGGGTAGTAAGCTTGAAGTGCAGAGGATCTATCCTGAAGCGGCCTGTATCCAAGCTGATCCTGTTACCATGAAGAAGAACGGAGTCCTTGGCGGGCGGGATGTCGTCGAGATTTTACCTTTCACCAACAGATAGCGCTGACCGGCACTGGACTCGCGCTATACAAGCGATTTTCTGATCCATAATATTGTTGAACTTTTTAAGTATAGTTAGTTCTTTATTACAGAATCATACCTTCGAATAGTGTTTAATTTAGTCGGTAATTTGTCGGAACAGGGCACGATACTGGCTTGACCGTTTTCTGTAGTTTTCTCTCTTCTAGGTGGAAGACACGATGTTGCTGTAACGGTCGATTATGTTTGTAATCTTCACGGTAGATCGGCTCCGGAGCGGCGAATCGGGCGCACTTTGTTGCTTCGCTGTCTATGTACTGGCTGAATAGAAGCAGGTCCGGTTCGTCTTCATCATGGTTGAAGGCGAAGTCGTACCACCGGTAACGAAGCGCTGGCGTCAACTTTTCGGTGAGGCGGTAGACTAACTAGGGGTTGTAGAGGTACTTCTCTTTTCCGAGCGCTCGTAGTACAGCCACGCTGTTTTGTACTTTGCAGGCAAACTCGCAGACTTCTTGCGGACAGTCGTGAAGTTTCGGTAGATTTCGAAGCTTTTCTATTTCGTTTCTATTGTCTTCATAATCTGTTGCGCCTGACAGTTCGCTATGAGCAACAATTGGACGGCCTCTCTGGCTTTTCCTGTAAGCGCTTTACGGAGTCGCGCCACGTTTTCGATTTCAGTGTAGTGACTCTGGGTTTCCTGGTACACTGTCTTGAAATAGAGCCACTCTTCGTGTGCGCCGTTGAAGTACGGTAGCTCTAGAAGGCTTTCATGTGGCGGCGATTCGGCGCGCACAGCGGTTGCGATGGCGGTACCCAGCTTTGTGAGGTCCATAGGCGCGTTGGCGGGAATTGCGGTGTGACGAACCTCTGTTGACTCAGCTGGCGCGAATGAGTCACTGTGGTTTTCTGTGCTGTGGCATGATTGAGGGTCGTCTTCCTCTTCAGGCTCCTCTTCTTGTATGGCCTTGAGGCGGGCTTGGGCCAACTCTAACTTCAGGCGCGCTATTTCTTCTTCGGCCTCGGCTAGTTGGCGGGCGCTGTCGGAGTGGACGGTGGATGCCCGTGTAAGATTATTTTAAAAAGGTTTAAACTGATAAAACTGTAATAATTTTCAATTCTTTTAAGGTAAAATAATCAAAACTATTTTAAGATATTTTATAATAACTAAAAGACTTCAAAATATTTTATAATTAAATTGTCTTGTGACTTCCGCTGGATAAACCACGCTTCAATTAGAATATTGTGAAACTAATTAAATATTAGCCATTTCTTATTTTATAAAATTAATTTATTAAAATTATTAATTGTACAATTTTATTAAACAACTTTTAAGACCGAAATAATTTGTAATTAAATTTATCCATCTGGCTTCCGCCGGACAAACAACGTCACTTGTTGTTTGACGGTACGAGGCAAGTGGGAGGTGCCTTATAAATACGGCACGACCGATCAGTGGAGACACTTTTGATCGAGGCGTCGACTGGGACGGATCACTCTCCGCAAAGTTAAGTAATTATCACTGTTATTATGAATGTTGTTATAGCCCTTATATATTTTTTGTTATAAGTATGATAGCTATGTTTATGTGTATATAGTTGATATTATATGCTATATTTTTTATTTTATTTTTTTAATTAGACTCAAACTTGGTAATGTGATTTTTTAAATATTAAATAAGTAGTTTCCAATTATATACTTGGCTTTGGTTTTATATACTTATCCGTATAAATGATATTATATGCTATATTAGACTCAAACCTGGTAATGTGGTTATCTAAATATTAAATAAATAGTTTCCAATTATATACTTGACTTTGGTTTTATATACTTTATCGTATAAATGATATTAATTGCTATATTAGGACCAAACCTGGTAAAGTGGTTATTTAATGACTAAATAAATCGTTCCCAATTATATACTTGATTTTGGCCTTATATATTTATCCGTATAAATGTAATAGCTGTGAGTATGTGTTTTACATGATTTGAACCTTATATACTCACATTTAACTATTATATACTTACAGTTAACTTAATATTATTGACTAAATTACCCTTAATCTATCCTTCCTAATATAATTATATTATATACATGATTCTTAATTCTAAAATACTAGCTATTCTAACTTACTATAATAAACAGCATTATCTATACATTTCCTGGTTTAATATTATTATTTTCCGATACGACTAGCTTCTTAACCCATATATGTGTAGTGGGTCGTTTTTGTCCTCTAAAACAGCTTTCGGAAAATGAGTGATATTGTGAATCAGAACACTTATTTGCTACGCCTAGAGCTGTCTATTGATCAATAAAAGTGCTGTCTACATAAACAAATAAATAAATTTTGAGTGGCAGGTACTTTTGGCACTAGTAGTGATAGTTCTTGTCATGACTTGATTTTTGGTTGCAAAAAAGTACGGCTCTGCTGACAATAATGTGAATAATATTTTTTTTATATGTTCAATACCTTTATTGTAGTTTCCATTATAAAATTAGATAAATTATCTATCTTATAACAGGAAAACTGTTATAAAATATTGTTTTATGTCACAGATATAGTTGGACAAACATTGATGGGTCGATAATGACCCCTTGGGAAGAAGAGTATTGAATTGTAGTTCTTAGTCTCAACGAATTATATCATAGAGGAGTTAGAAAATTTTAAATACAATGCTGAGATACTCGTTGCTAATATATTTATTGACCCTCCTGGTGATAGCAGGGTATCTGACGGTGATTCCGGAGAAGAAAATAATATATTTTTACATCATTTATCTCGTCGACAGTTATTCGCACCAGCAAGTCTAGCTTTGAGGCGTTCCTTTTCTGTGGAAATCGCGCCCACTGAGAATGAGGAACCCACCAATAAACCAACCGTGGAACATATAAGTCACGGAAGAACAAGTGGAAGAGCACACATAGGTGCACGCGGAGAAGCACCCGAAAGAGGAAAAGTTACTCAACGCCAAGCGGGTAGAGAACGTTGTCTGGAAATATAATTGAAAAAACGAAGTTAACGATTACTTCAAGATCAAAAAAGAGCTCAAAGATGCAAAGGGTTCACCATTTTTACACTGCTCCCAAATCCAATTTCCACCCGCTTGGAGTTGAGTAACTGTGTTTTTTCCTCTTCCATGTGTTCCTCCGCGTGATCTTCCACGTGCTTTTTTGCGACTTATTTGTTCTAGTGGCAAGGATGGTGCATCATTTTGTTCCCCATCCTCGCTGGACGCGGTTTCCTCGTCAAACGAATGCCTCAAAATATACTTGTGAGTTGCGAGTAACTCTCGATAGGATGAATGATGCCATTTTTTATATCCTCTTCATCAATGAAATCACCGTCAGATACACCCTGCTATCGCCAGGAAGGTCAATAAAGATATAAGCAACGAGTATCTCATCGTCGGAGTTCACATTTTCGAACAAATCAATGATATCATTCATTTTTAGGGTTCCGTAGCCGAATGGCAAAAAACGGAACCCTTATAGTTTCGTCAAGTCTGTCTGTCTGTCTGTCTGTCTATCTGTCTGTCTGTCTGTCTGTCTGTCCGTCCGTATGTCACAGCCACTTTATTCTAAAACTATAAGCATCACATAGCTGAAACTTGGTAGGTAGGTGTATTTTGTTCACCGCTTTCCGATTCAGATAAAAAAGTAAGAAAAAATAATATTTAAGGGGTCCCAAATGTCCCATACATGACACTAAAACCTAAAAAATATTTTTTACTCAAACCTATGCGTGTGTCTATGGATAGGTCTTCCAAAAGGGGTTATTACACTACGCGGTATTCAGACAGTCTTACTAAGCTAGCAAGTTAGCCTGTCTAATTAGACTGACCGAATGGGTTCGGCCGTGCTTACTCGCTTGCTTGCTGAATATCGCGTAGTGTAATAAGACTTAGCACGCTTAGACCGTTCAGTCAGCGCGCGGCAGCCGCGGAGCGAAGACGGTCACATGGTTCCAAAACACTCAGTATTTGCATATTTGATAATTTTTCTCGCAAAAGTAAATACTCTTTCACCCATATTTTTCTTTTCTTTTTTGTATTTAAATTAATAGACGCGGCAAGAGCTATGGCGATTTTCTGGTGCTTTGAAAGTTTTCCCATCGCGCGACAACCGTCACCGACTACGTACGCTTTGCAAATGAGTTGCATGCGGTATTCAGCCCAGTGTAATAGCGAGCTGGCCTAATTAGATTTTAAGACAGTCGTACTAAGACTGTCTGAATACCGCGTAGTGTAATAATCCCTAAAATGATGTTGAGGTTTATAAAACCATTTTTTCTAAAAGTGTAAGGTATGAGATATAGACGCTTCCAAAGTGGTAAAATGGGCGTCCCCCCCATCTAACTTTTGAACTAAGAAAGTGAAAACTTTGAAAAAAATATATGATGTAGATCTCAACAAAAACTTGCAACGAAAATTGGTTTGAAGGAAATCGAACTAGTAGTTTTTGAGATATTGCACATTTTTATCAACCGCAAATATAACTTTGTCTTTCATACAAGCACTATGAAAAACAAAGTAATTTTTGCTGTCGCAATATTTTGTGATGTTTTCGTTAAGTGAAAGTAAGTGGACCCTGAATTTAGTTAAGGGTGGCACGGAACCCTTAGTGCGCGGGTCCGACACGCACTTAACCGGTTTTAGCGTTCGTCTAGACCTAAAAACCTAAATTGCATTTAAATACACTTCTTCCCAAGGGGTCGTTATCGACCCATTAAAAAAAACACCCTTTCCGCAGTGTCACCTCAAATTTACACTTGCAGATCTCAAAAGGAGCCTTCTAGTATCCACATATCCAAAAAAGAAAGAATTTGGAGAAAAAAAAAGTTCTGGGCATATATGGGTTAATAATAATAGCTTTTTAAAATCTAACATCAGAAGTGGGATAAACATGTGCCAAACTAATTTTTTTTTCCTCTCTAGTTTCAGGATGGATCCCGAAATGATTACAAGCCTTCTCGCAGCAATACGAGACGCCGTCTCCAAGCCACACTCAAATGACGATGACATCGCGCTACCGGTGTTCGACCCAGACAAGAATGACTGCGGAGCGGCGGGCTGGTGTGACAGCGTTGAAGCCCTCGCAAAGGACCTCAAATGGAGCAGTATCAAAACAGCGGCAAAGGTAGGTAAGGCCCTGAAGGGCTCTGCTATTTCGTGGTTTGAGGCTTGGGAACCTTTAAATGGTAGATCTTGGGAAAATTTCCGCACTGACATAATCGATGCTTTTCCTGAGAAAAGAAATCTTTCCGAAAAACTCGCTAAAGCTGTACTATACACATCAGATGCAGCGGAATCATATAGCGAATATGTTAGGGAAAAATTAAGATTATTGCGTAATACCAAAATAACTTTTACTGAATCACAACTTATTGAATTAATTTGTGGAAGTATAAACGACACTGGAGTGAAAATGGCAGCCTTGAATAGCGGTGTCACCACGACTTCTGCAATAATTACGTTGCCGTCTACGTATTCAAAATGCAAGAAACGACCCTTAGATAATATTGATAGGGAAAAAAATAATGCTTCAGGTATCGGTGGGGTTAAACGAACTAAATTTCATACTGAAAAGAAATGTTATCTTTGTAACCAAGTTGGGCATATACAATCACAATGCTATATTAAACCATCTCAGTCTCAGCAGACTCAAAATAATGGCTTAACCCCACCAATTCCTAAAGTTAACACGTTCAATGCGGATCACTCATAATCAGCCCGACGCGGTGTTAAATCAGTGTGCGTACTTGAAAAATAGGTCTGTCGCGCTGGTGCGGCACCTGTTTCTTAGTCGTTTTTACGAGTATGAAAGAGACAAATATAGGTTTCGATTTGTGACTAACAACATAGAAATATAGCAATTTAATACCACGTCGGGCTTTTTTTGACCTCCGCCGCATAGAACATCAAAAAAGTTATTTCAGTGCGGGAGAGGGCCTGTTTTGGTGGATGACCGCGAGCGACCTGTTGCCGCACTGTGCTGATGCGTACGCGTCGAGCCGCCAGTAGTGTTGTGCTTGCAACGGTAGGAGGACGCGCTCTTCGCGCTCGTCGATTTCTTTGCGATGGCACGTCGTAAAAACAAAATAATACTAGACAATGATAGTGATAACGAAGAAGAATACGATGGTTCACATTTTGGAGTCCAAAAACAAAATAATAATAAATACAGAAAAATATTTCAAAAACAAGAAGTTATCCCATCCACCAGCAAAATTACAGTTCTGGAAAATAAAATAATCCGCCCGGCAAATAAACATCAACGTTTCTTTACCGACGACAGTGAAAGTGACGAAGAAATTTTCCCTAAAAGAAAAAGATATGATAGTCCTGGTTCAAGAAATAGTATTTATGTGAATAAAAACTGTTTATATATGATAAATGTATATAATAAAAACTGTTGTATATATGAAAATAAAAACTGTTTGTTTCAAATGTAATCAGTCTCTTTGCTTAACATGTTACAAAGATAGGCATATCTAAATCTATACTAATATTATAAAGCTGAAGAGTTTGTTTGTTTGTTTGTTTGTTTGTTTAAACGCGCTTATCTCCGAAACTACTGGTTCGAATTGAATAATTCTTTTTGTGTTGGATAGTCCAGTTATCGAGGAAGGCTTTAGGCTATATAACATCACGCTACAACCAATAGGAGCAAAGATATAGTGGTAAATGTGTAAAAAACGGGAGAAAGAAGTCACTATTCCACGCGGACGAAGTCGCGGGCAAAAGCTAGTATCTAAGTAATTTTTATAGATAAGAAAAAAAAACTTAATAATAAGTTAGACCGCTTCATTGATTTAATTGATTAAAAAATTATGACTCGATATGTTTCTTTTCTTTCACTATCCCATCACTAAAAAAAATACACTTTAGTGCGGTGTCGGGCCCTATTAACCTGACATTTTCGATTGCTAATTTCTCATTTTCTATTGGGAGGATCCCGGGGCGAGGCCAATGTAAAGTCAAGTGATTCATTAGGATTTTAAGAGCATAAAAATTTTCAATATACGATACGCCTTGACTAAGATAATAGAGCTTGAATACCACCCCGAGGTGTCGGGTCGAAAGGGCCTGCCACGCACAATAAGAAAGTCAAGTGGGTGCATTTTTGGACTGCCACCGCACCAGCTGAAAGTCACTGTTTTTTTTTACGCAGTCAACGTGTTAATAAGCAACAAGTAAAAATCTGTACATATTGTAAAAAAATTGGTCATTTAGAGTCTGTTTGCTTTTATATACAACGGAAGGAATCGTCCCCTCTCGTAACTGTCCCTACAAAAGAAGTTAATTTTTTAGACAATCCGAACTAAGTCTTACCCCAGTTTATATCAACGGTATGACAATAAATTCTTTAATTGATACAGGAGCTAACTGTAGTTTAATCAAAGAATCAGTTGCTAAAAGATTTGGGTGTAATTTTGTGCCAGTATCTACATATGTAAAAGGCTTAGGACAAGGCAATATTCATGTGTTTGCTATTATTACAGTAATTGTTGAATTTGGGAGCATATCTCTAGAGCTTGATATCAATGTAGTCAAGGACAATGCATTTAGGTATGAACTTCTCATTGGCAGAAATGCTGTAAATTTTCCGGATGTTGAAATTATTACTGACATATTAAATACCCAGCAGTCTTTAATCAAGTAGGCACTGTTCACACCGGTGAATTAATTTTACGTTTAAAAGAAAATAAAATCATTACTTACCGCCCCTATCGTCTGGCCCCGATCGAAAAGGAAAAAATTGATAATATAATACAAGAACTTTTAGAAAATGGAATTATTCGTGAAAGCGATTCACCTTTTGCAAGTCCAGTTTTATTAGTAAAAAAAAAAGACGGGAGTGATAGAATGTGTGTAGATTACAGATCATTAAACAAAATTTTAGAAAAAGACCGTTATCCGATACCACTCATCGAGGACCAGATTGATAGGCTCGGTAAGGCTTAATTCTTATATCTTTAGATATGAAAAATGGCTTTCACCAAATTCCTGTTTTACCTGATTCAATAAAATACACCGCTTTTGTAACACCGAACGGACATTTTGAATTTCTTAAAATGCCTTTTGGCATTTGTAATGGACCAGCAGTATTTCAAAGAGCCATTGCAAAAGCAGTAAGACATTTAAAATTCGTACTAGTATGCATTGATGATATACTTATTCCATTTTCAACAATAGATGAAGGGTTAGAATACTTAGAACAGACCGTTCAGGCATTGTCCACTGCTGGATTTGCTATCAACTTAAAAGAAAGTAAATTCTTTGTCAATAATATTGAATACTTAGGTAGACACATATCACCGGAAGGTGTAAGGCCGAGTGAAACTAAAGTAGCAGCTCTAATTAACTCCCCCATCCCTTCCAATGTTAAGCAAGTTCGCCAATTTTTGGGTCTTGCCAGCTATTTCCGAAAATTTCTCCCACAATTTTCTTATAAAACAGCCTGTATTAGTAAATTAACAAGGAATGGTCAAAAATGGGAATGGGGTCATGAACAAAACGAAGCTAGAAATTATGTAATAAAACACTTGTCCAGCGTTTTTGATCATCAATTCCCTACAGAGCTAGAGGTATATACAGACGCCAGTTCTTTAGGCTATGGCGCAATGTTAATACAGATAGTGGACGGTAATAAAAGGGTTGTTGCTTTTTACAGCAAACGGACTACTCCTGTTGAGGCAAAATACTGTTCCTATGATTTAGAGACTTTGGCCATTTATAACGCATTAAAACATTTTAAGAGTGTATCTTTTGGGTATAAAATTTAAAATCTTTACCGATTGTAACTCTATCAAGTCCACTATGAGTAAAAAGGACTTGTCCCCACGCGTTGCGCGTTGGTGGGCGTTTATGCAAGATTTTGACTTTGAAATAGTATACAAAAAGGGGAAATACATCGGGCATGTTGATTTTCTTAGTCGAAATCCAGTCGAGGGATCAATTTTGAACAGTTCTATAAACGAATCCTCGGCTCTCATTTCAAATACGAATAATACCGTCCCATAACCTAAGAACCCCCCTAATATTGCTAATTTGATAGATAACCCTCAATCATGGTTAGAAATAGTCCAACAAAATGACTCCGAAACGCAACATCTTATGAGTCAAGCTGCGGCTGGAAATTTGGATGAAAATCGTTACATTATCTACACTAATATTATCTACACTATCTAGGAAAACTTTGTTTGTTTGTTTGTTTGATTGTAATGAATAGGCTCATAAACTACTGGACCGATTTTAAAAATTCTTTCACCATTTGAAAGATACATTATCCACGAGTAATATAGACTAAATTTAATTTTGAACAAAAATAGGGTTTCGTAAGATATTAGGGTTTATCGGACACAAGGTGTAAAAAATCAACCAAAAAAGTTACTTATTTTGCGTACCCTGCCTAAACTATTAAAGATAGAACCATAAAATGTTCTAAGTAATTGTAGATCTTATAAATATCTATAAAAAAGTCCGCAACACACTATACCTATCTATGTCGAGTGAGGCACAATAACCATTTTTTTATTGAAAAATCTTGATTTTTTTTTGGACTACATTTAAACGCGTTTATTTTACTCATGCTATTAATCCTTATCAAAAAAATTATTTCATCACTAATTACAGTTAATGTAGAAAATATTTGGTCTTTAAATGATTAAAATTGGACGTTTGGTTCTGAAGTTATAGCGAAATCACCCTGCTGCTGGTGAATTAGCTCATATACCAAGAATACCCATGATCCCTACTGATTTGCCTATACCCTTCAAAAGGCTCCGATTTCCAGTTAAAATTTCTTTCGCACTCACGATAAACAAATCCCAGGGTCAAACATTCAAATTAGTAGGAATTGATTTACGAAAAGAATGTTTTACGCATGGGTAACTTTACGTTGCCCTATCACGGGTCGGGGCTCCCGAGCATCAGTATATTTTGTTACCAGAAAATAATGTAACGTCAAATGTTGTGTATAGAGAAGCTCTACAATAATAGCTTAAGTTTTCTATCCTAAAACAACGGGTTGCACTCCGAGACTTAACAACTAACATCCACAGAAAGAAAATCTGTTCAGCCTGCGGATAGTGACTGCTTCATCGATGTTAGTGTCGGTGTCTGTGAATTGACCTGGGAATCATTTTGTTTGCTGACCGTATCTCTCTTGGGTAGGCTTTTTGCAGCGGTATCTGATATCCACGCGGGCGGAGCCGCGGGCGACCGCTAGTAAGTAATAATTTATTATTCTACCAAATTCAACCCGGCCTGTTCAAACTTTACGTTCTCAAAATATGCCGATTTAGTTTGATGCAACTCTTTCATGACGATAACTGTCATACAGGTTTTGACAAAACAATCTCAAAACTTCGAGAACACTTTTGGTTTCCTCGCATGGCTGCCTATGTTCAAAAATACTTAAAACACTGTTTAATATGTATACAAAGAAAAGGTCACTCAGGTCCAAAACAAGGTTTCTTACATCCTATTGAAAAAACACCGGTACCTTTTCATACAATTCATTTAGATTGCACGGGCCCTTTTTCTCAAACATCGGAAGGATATAATAGTAGATTGTTATACAAGGGGAGAAAGCGACCCATTTCACTCGAGATGTTTCTGGCGCTCGAACGAAGTGAGAGCGCCAATAATTCGAGAGTGAAATGGTGCTTTCACCCGAGTTAAACATACTATTTTTCATTTCGACTGTGAGGAAAAACATTAAATTTACAATAGTGGTTGTAGATGTCATGGTCAGGTATTATGTAGTACAGCGAGAAAGGAAAACTCAAGTTTTTGCACAAAAAGACAGTTAATTTACAGTTCTCCAAACATCTAACATGATTAGAAAGAATAACGACACGAATACATGAAAACAGTACGAAAAAGCAGGCGATACGAAATAAATAATTAAAATCCTTGTAAGAAATATCGATCGAATTTTCCCCACAGACAATAATTGTCAAAATTTAAAAAAGTTGGCATAGAGTTCAAAAAGAAAAAATGACACTGACAATGTAAAAAAAAAGTGTCATCTTGGTATTATGGCGGGAAGCCGAATATCTTAATCACAGATAAGTAAATGTATATTTAAATTATAGATTGAATCAATTAAATATTTTTATATCAACGATCATAATCAACATGTTTTTCAATGTATAGCTAAGCAAAAATGTTTATTATTTTTATAATATGATGTGACTCAATTATCTTTGATCCAAGCTTTGACTGCATGCCTTGACTCTATACCATGCCAATTAAAACTAAATTACTTTCCACCCTAGGGATGGATAAGCTATTTTCCACCCGGCTATCTACACAGGAAAGTGCTATTTTCCGAACAGGAGAGATGAAAATATATATTGCTTCTCATAGATGGCTTTACGAAATTCACTTTACTCAAACCTCTAAAAACCCTAACGGCCCAAGAGTTAGTACCTATTATTAGAGACACTATTACCCTATTCGGCACTCCAAGGCAAATAATCACTGATAGGGGCACTAACTTTAGTTCACGCCAAATTATATCCCTCTTTAACGAACTACAAATTGAGCATCACATGATAGCTACGAGGACTCCAAGGGGAAACGGTCAGGTAGAACGTTATGTAGCCACAGTTAGTGATATGTTGAATACTACCTGTAATGGTTCGTCAGATTGGCCGAGCAGTTTATGGAAGGTACAACAGTCAATTAATACCACTATCCAAAAATCTAAGGGTTTTTCTCCAATCCATTTGCTCATCGGTTGTAATGCTAATATCCCAAGCATCCAATCTCGTTTAGATGAAATGAGTGTCCCAGAACCAATTATTGACTTAAGAGTAGATAGAGATTTAGCTTTTCAACGGTTAATACAGGAATCTAATAAATTTAAAGAGAGTTTTGATAGCGTAAGACGGGATAGTAAAATCTTTGCAGTAGGAAATGTAGTTTACGTAAACCAAGATCATAGGCGTCAGGATAAGCTCAGTACCCGATTCAAAGGTCCATATGAAATAACTAATGTACTTCCACACGATAGATAATTATGCTCTTAGGGGAAGAGGCAAACTTAGAAATATTATCGTATCGAAAGATAAATTAAGACTTTGGCCAGGCGAATGGACTGATAGTGATTTAAATATTGAGCCTAGTAATTAATAAATATTTGTACATGTTGATTATGTAAGATGTTAATTGTTTTATGTACACTTACTGTGAAAAGTGGTACATTGCAGAACTATTAATCTTTTTGCATGTTGATTATGTTACTGTCTATAATGTTTTACGTACACTTACTGTGAAAAGTGATACGTTACAGAAATTTATTGTTTTTTTTGATGAGATATTGAAACAATGAAACACTGTTGCAAATACTGATACTGTTATGATTTATGACACTGACTGTTAAATTATAGTAGTGGTATACTTACTGTAAAAGTAGAACTACATTTATTAGAATAATAATTATTGATTAGGTCTTTTATTTTACCATACTGTTTAAATAAATTAGTCACTGAAATGGTTAATGAATATTAATGAAATTAAGGTTAGTTAACTGGATAATAGGTACTTCAGGGAACGAAGTACATATCAGAATGGCCGTGTTAGATTATTTTAAAAAGGTTTAAACTGATAAAACTGTAATAATTTTCAATTCTTTTAAGGTAAAATAATCAAAACTATTTTAAGATATTTTATAATAACTAAAAGACTTCAAAATATTTTATAATTAAATTGTCTTGTGACTTCCGCTTGATAAACCACGCTTCAATTAGAATATTGTGAAACTAATTAAATATTAGCCATTTCTTATTTTATAAAATTAATTTATTAAAATTATTAATTGTACAATTTAATTAAACAACTTTTAAGACCGAAATAATTTGTAATTAAATTTATACATCTGGCTTCCGCCGGACAAACAACGTCACTTGTTGTTTGACGGTACGAGGCAAGTGGGAGGTGCCTTATAAATACGGCACGACCGATCAGTGGAGACACCGCCCCCGCCTAACGCACGGCCATACGGCAAGGGGGTTCGATTCCTCCCAAAGAGCCCCGAAGAGTTCCGCGCCGTCCAGGCATACCTGACTGAGGCGGAGAAAGCAGACCCGTCAGTGGCGTGGTACTGCTACTCCCCGCCCGAGGAGCGCCCGACTAAGGTGGCCATCAGAGGGCTGCCGGCCGACACGCCGCACGACTCTATCCGCAAAGCCCTTGAGGAGCGCGGCTTCTTCGCCTCCCACATCAGAGGGATAAGAGGTAAGAGGGGCAACCCTGCTTGCCTCTTCCACGTCGAGCTGGAGCACCTGCCCAACCAGGAGCTCGCTCGACTCTACGCAGTGGATGAGCTGCTGAACATGCCCGGCGTCATCGTAGAGGCATGGCGCCCCCGCAAGGGCCCCGCGCAGTGCCACCGGTGCCAGGCGTTCGGCCACTCATCGGCCAACTGCCACAGGCCGATCAAGTGCGTCCGCTGCGCCGGCGCTGCCCTGCGCTAACTGCGCGCAGAGCCACGCAGCCAACGACCGCCGCTGCAAGGCATTTTTGCGTGAGGCAAGGCGAATGGGGACGGCAGTCCCCCCCCCCCCCCCCCCCGCTACCTAATGCCCCCGCACGCCAGCCTGCCCGCCCCCTTACCGACGGCCCGACGCGCGCCTCAGCGCCGCCTGCGCCGCCGG
>OY757262.1:4348831-4396949 GCA_963584085.1 Pyrausta aurata | reverse complement strand
CTTATTGTACTGGTACTGTTCCGGACGGCCATACGCACGACGTGCATAACTTGTAAATAAACGTATCTTAGTCTTGTCTTAGTTTTATAGTGTTTTGTATATGTATAGTTTTTACCGTTTATGTTGTTAGATTTCCGTTCATTAGTTTGTATATAGTGCCTAAGTTTCCTATTGTTTGTAAATAAACGTTATTTTTGTACCGACTTTTCCTTCCCGCACCGGAGTGCGACGAAAGTAGGCCCTCATTAGAGGGAGTAGGAAAAACCGTCCCTTTCGTTCACTCACCCAAATAGGAAGCACCTTTCTGTAAATAACTCCAATAGGAAATAGATACTTACCAATAGGAAACTAATAAGAATAAGATTAAAGATAGGCACACATTGTAAAGTTAAGATCTAGCTGCTAAGTTAGATTTTAGACCGTGCTATGAACGGTATCATAATTTTACCGAATAAAGGGGAGAGGGAGGCGGGGGTGGCTGCCATTTCGTATATAAGGCGGGCTCGCCCCGTACAAGCGCGCGTAGGACGCTGGATGTTGATTACGCACCTCCCTTCATAGGACGCTGGTCGTAACCCACCCTCCCTACACTGTGCCCGCCCGCGTTCCGCGAGTGACATGCTCCACCCTTACGCTCATCTTGAGACAATTGTGCCGCGATTCTGACGCTTTGTGCTTGTTTTGTTTTAAGTTGTGTGTTTTAGTGTACGTTTATTTTAGTGTGTTAAAATAATTCGTGCGACCATTAGGCTAGCCTTTTTCAAACCTACCCTCCGTAGTTTTTATACTTTTATTTTAGCACGTACCCTCTCTTTTATTTTTATTTATTTTTCCGTGTCTACCGTCTAGTATCATAGTGATTGTTAATAAATCAATATGAGTGATCGTGACCGCATCCCTCCGGACCCAGGTCGCTCGTGGCCCCGTAGGGCCACAGCGCCCACCACCAACCCACCAGCTAGATCGGCAATCCCGATCCTCTCCGCGCCGCCGAGACCGCCTAGAGCGAGCACCGAGCAGCGCCCCACTGCCCCGTCGCCGTTCAGGCCTATCACGCGCCCGGAATCAGCAGCGTTGGTTGCTGAGCAACCATCCGTGTTGACCGCAAGAGAGGCGCACCCGCGTGACCCACGCAGAAGGCCCCTTCCCGAGGACAGCTTTAGCTCGGCCCAGGAAGAGAAGCGCCTCTGTCAGGAGGTCGAATCGCCCTCGTCGGAGTCGGACGAAGAGGACGACCACTCCGCTCCGCACCCGTCCACTTCAACATCGGCCTCGCAGCCCTCGGCATCGTCCGCAATGGCGTCAACCTCGACGTCGTATGCGACGATGGCCTCCCAACCGCCGACCGCCCGTGCGCTGCGGGAATGGAGGAGCCCGCCAGCCTCCCCTCGCCGCACTCCGACGCCACCGGCCGCCACTGAGACCGTTGCCCAGCCCGCCACTCCACCCACGCAGCCCAAGGTAAGGGGTTATCCCCCTATTGTTGTGGAAAATCTACCCAATTGGTGCGTCCACTTCGAGCGCATCAAGCGTACCTTGGGCCATCCGCCCAACGCGCGGCCCTTTGGGAAGGGGGTTCGATTCCTCCCCAAGAGTCCCGAGGAGTTCCGCGCCGTCCAGGCCTACCTGACGGAAGCGGAGAAAGCAGACCCGACTGTGGCATGGTACTGCTACTCCCCGCCAGAGGAGCGCCTGACTAAGGTGGCCATCAGAGGGCTGCCAGCCGACACACCGCACGACTCAATCCGCGAAGCCCTCGAGGAACGCGGCTTCTTCGCCTCCCACATCAGAGGGATAAGAGGTAAGAGGGGCAACCCTGCTTGCCTCTTCCACGTCGAGCTGGAGCACCTGCCCAACCAGGAGCTCGCTCGACTCTACGCAGTGGACGAGCTGCTGAACATGCCCGGCGTCATCGTGGAGGCATGGCGCCCCCGCAAGGGCCCCGCGCAGTGCCACCGGTGCCAGGCGTTCGGCCACTCATCGGCCAACTGCCACAGGCCGATCAAGTGCGTCCGCTGCGCCGGGAACCACCCCGCAGCCGACTGCCCACGCCCGAGGACAGACCCGCCCACCTGCGCTAACTGCGCGCAGAGCCACGCAGCCAACGATCGCCGCTGCAAGGCATTCTTGCGTGAGGCAAGGCGAATGGGGACGGCAGTCCCCCCCCCGCTACCTAATGCCCCCGCACGCCAGCCTGCCCGCCCCCGGCCCGACGCGGCGGCGGTGAGAGTGCGTCCGCCCAGGTCCCGCGTAGACTGGCCGGCCCACAAGGCGGCCCTTAAGGACCTGACCATTGAGGGCCCGATCTCCACCCCAGCCGAGATCAACGCCGCGGTGGCCCAACTGACCCAGCGGATGAGGGAGGCGAAGGAGGCGCATACCGAGAAGGTGCCGCCCCCCTCCCAGAAACGCCCCCAGCTCCCGCTTTTCTTGAGGGCACAACTTCAACAGAAGAAAGCCCTCAAGAAACTATGGTGCCGCACTAGATGCCCACGGGTCAAGGCGGACCTTAACGCCATGACGGCCAAGGTGTCCGAGGCGGTGAGACAGTGGCAAGGTCGCGAGTGGGAGGAACTCGTCGACAGGGCAGGAGAACACCTGCCCTCACTGCACCGCCTCAACAAAGCCCTCACAGGGGAGAAGACCACCACCCACCCCCTCCTGGACGCGGACGGTCAGAGGAGATTCGCGGCCGAAGACAGAGCCCGAATCCTGGCCGACCACCTGACCGTCCAATTTAAGCCGCACCCGCCAGCAGCCAGAGCCCTCCAGCACCACGCAGACGTGGTCCAGAGAGTGGAGGAATTCTTGGCCACCACCCCACCTCCACTCCCGGGCGACACCTTCATCTCTCCAGCGGAGGTGAAGAAGATAGCCGCCCGCCTTAACAGGAAGAAGGCGCCGGGCCCCGACGGCCTCCCACCCGCAGCTCTGGCAGAACTGCCCAGGAGGGGGATAGCGGCGCTGACCCGCATCCTCAACGCCGCTCTCCGGGTGAACCACTTCCCCTCGCCGAGGAAGAAAGGGCGGGTGGTGATGATCCCCAAGCCAGGGAAAGACCGCCGCCGCCCCGAGAGCTATAGGCCCATCACCCTACTGGATCACGCCGCCAAGCTGTTCGAGCGAGCCCTGCTGCGCCGACTGCGTCCCCACCTCGTCCCGAGGGACGAGCAGTTCGGCTTTCGCAGCGGGCACTCCACCACGCTCCAGCTGGCCCGCGTGATCCACCACCTAGCCGAGGGCCTCAACCAGAACAAAGCCTCGGTGGCGATATTTTTAGATGTGGAGAAAGCTTTTGACCGGGTTTGGCACCCCGGTCTAATCTTCAAGCTCGCCACGACCGCCCTACCCCCCGCCCTAGTTCACCTGATAGCGTCCTTCCTCCAAGGACGCTCCTTCCAGGTCGCCGTGGAGGACGCTACGTCCGCAGAGGGCCCCATAGACGCAGGGGTTCCCCAAGGCAGCTGCCTTTCTCCAACCTTATATGCTGCCTACACCAACGACGTTCCCACCATCAATGACCGCCTCCATGAGTGGGAACCCAAGGTCGAGCTGGCGCTGTTCGCGGACGACAGCGCATTTTACACCACCGCCCCATGGGTCAAGGCGGCGGTGAAAAGGATGCAGAAGCAGCTCGACCTACTGCCGGACTGGCTGGAGAGATGGCGGATAGCGGTAAACGTGGGCAAAACCGCCGCCATCTACACGGGCACCCAAAAAAGGAAGACGCCCGAGCTGGTCCTCAACGGCCAGAAGATTAAGTGGCAGCGCAGTACCAAGTACTTAGGCTGCCACTTGGACCAGCGCCTCACTTTGAAAGACCAGGTCAAGCACCTGGTCAACTCCAGCCGCGGGGCGCGCGCAAGATTGCGCCCCGTCCTCCAGTCCCGCCTGCCCACCAAAACAAAGGTGGGCATTTACAAAACGTACGTGCGCTCCAGGCTGACATACGCGGCCCCAGCCTGGTACGCAATGATAAGCGCAGCCCACCGTACGCAGCTCCAGTCCCAGCAGAACATAGCGCTCCGAATAATTACGGGGGCCGGGCGCTATGTTCGAAACGCTGTCATCCACAGGGACCTCAAGATGGAGGCCCTGGAGGAATTTGTGGTCCGTACATCCAAAAGAATGTACGATGCAGCGGACCACGGGCCGCACCCCGGGCTACGTGGTATAGCCCCCATGCCCACGGTACCAAAGGTGAGCAAGAGGCCTACCCCACGACAGGTCTGCTCCCTCGATCCGACCTCCCACCCACCCACTCCCCAATCACAACCCCCCCCGCCCCCCAGCTCTAGTCCCCCCTTAGCCAGAGTCGGCCGCAGCCAGCTTGCCCTGCTCATCGGGCCTCCCCGAACGGGGTCTCACCTGATGGGCAGCCCGCAGCGACTGTGCAGCCGGCTCTGGCAGAAGAAGAAGACTTAGCAGACCTGTCGTCGCAAGACGGCCGCCTACGCGGCGCCTAATACCGTGGGCCAGTAGACCCACGAGAAGAAGCCCGGGGAAGGAGCTGGAGCTCGAACCCGAGCCGCCCAGGAGGAGAGGGGCGAAGAAACCCGACGACGAGTGGAGACACTTTTGATCAAGGCGTCGACTGGGACGGATCACTCTCCGCAAAGTTAAGTAATTATCACTGTTATTATGAATGTTGTTATAGCCCTTATATATTTGTTGTTATAAGTATGATAGCTATGTTTATGTGTATATAGTTGATATTATATGCTATATTAGACTCAAACCTGGTAAGGTGGTTATCTAAATATTAAATAAATAGTTTCCAATTATATACTTGACTTTGGTTTTATATACTTTATCGTATAAATGATATTAATTGCTATATTAGGACCAAACCTGGTAAAGTGGTTATTTAATGACTAAATAAATCGTTCCCAATTATATACTTGATTTTGGCCTTATATATTTATCCGTATAAATGTAATAGCTGTGAGTATGTGTTTTACATGATTTGAACCTTATATACTCACATTTAACTATTATATACTTACAGTTAACTTAATATTATTGACTAAATTACCCTTAATCTATCCTTCCTAATATAATTATATTATATACATGATTCTTAATTCTAAAATACTAGCTATTCTAACTTACTATAATAAACAGCATTATCTATACATTTCCTAGTTTAATATTATTATTTTCCGATACGACTAGCTTCTTAATAATAATAGCTTTATAAAATCTAACATCAGAAGTGGGATAAACATGTGCCAAACTAATTTTTTTTTCTTCCTAGTTTCAGGATGGATCCCGAAATGATTACAAGCCTTCTCGCAGCAATACGAGACGCAGTCTCCAAGCCACACTCAAATGACGATGACATCGCGCTACCGGTGTTCGTCCCAGACAAGAATGACTGCGGAGCGGCGGGCTGGTGTGACAGCGTTGAAGCCCTCGCAAAGGACCCCAAATGGAGCAGTATCAAAACAGCGGCAAAGGCAGGTAAGGCCCTGAAGGGCTCTGCTATTTCGTCGTTTGAGGCTTGGGAACCTTTAAATGGTAGATCTTGGGAAAATTTCCACACTGACATAATCGATGCTTTTCCTGAGAAAAGAAATCTTTCCGAAAAACTCGCTAAAGCTGTACTATACACATCAGATGCAGCGGAATCATATAGCGAATATGTTAGGGAAAAATTAAAATTATTGCGTAATACCAAAATAACTTTTACTGAATCACAACTTATTGAATTAATTTGTGGAAGTATAAACGACACTGGAGTGAAAATGGCAGCCTTGAATAGCGGTGTCACCACGACTTCTGCACTAATTACGTTGCTGTCTACGTATTCAAAATGCAAGAAACAACCCTTAGATAATATTGATAGGGAAAAAAATAACGCTTCAGGTATCGGTGGGGTTAAACGAACTAAAAAATTATCTCTGTAACCAAGTTGGGCATATACAATCACAATGCTATATTAAACCATCTCAGTCTCAGCAGACTCAAAATAATGGCTTAACCCCACCAATTCGACTAAATGCACAAGGGTCAAACTTTAAACGTCCGTCGCAACTTTTGAAATATTTACGAAGGATATCAAAGAAAGTAGCTGCCCCGTCTACCACCCGTAAACCAGGACCAATTCCTAAAGCAAGCGCTTAGGAAAGCAAAACTGATAAGTATACCCATCGTGGCCAGAATGTACCAAGATATGACGACCCCCGTAGATCTCGAGCCGTACGATGTTATAACTGCTCGGAATTAGGACATATAGCCAATACGTGCTCGAAGCCACTTAAAAGATGCGAGAAATGCTCGAGACTAGGGCACACTACTCAACAATGTCAGCAAAGGGGAACGTTTCGCCAACAGGAAAACAATGATACACCTATGCAAACTGCGGATGTTAAGAAAGTGTTCAATATATCTAACAATGATAACGCAAATGGCAAGTATTTTAAAAGTGTCAAGTTAAATGGAAAATTTTGGTCAGGATATATAGATTTTGGTAGTCAGTGTACCCTTATTAGAAATAGAGTAGCCATTAAATCAAATTTAGCATTAGATAAGACTGAACTTTCAATACTTAAAGGTTTCGGATTAGGGAATGTTATTTCAATTGGTCGTACTACTGTTAGTATGGGGGTAGATGCTGTTCAGGCAGAAGTAGAAGTATATGTAGTAGCGGATGAATTCTTGAATACAGATATTATGGTTGGTCAATCTTTAACGGAACTGCCGACGGTGACGGCGTATAAGACTAGTGATCAACTACCACTTTACTGTGACGACTCTAAAGCAGATCGTGTCAATGTAATCAGTTCAGGGGAAGTAGTTGTTCAAGGGCTGACGGATATTTTAGTACATACATCAGATGAAGAGTATTCCGGATATCTTTTTATTCCAGGAAATATTTGTTTTAAAGAATGTAATGAATATAATACTTTATAAGGAGTATATCAATTTGAGAAGGGTATAGGTCGTATGATAATTTTCAATTTATCTGGTAAGCCCCTCAAGTTTAATAAGGATAAAGTTATATCGCGCGCTGTTAAGTTACCCTTCGATGATTTTCACAAATCTAAAGTTGCCTCAATCTGCGTTAATAAAATAATTTGTCCCGCTGGAATGACTGGACCGACTCACGAAACCGAACTGTACTCTATTGAACCTATAACCTTAGATAAGTTGAATATGTAAATGTCTTGCACGAGCAGCAGTTACAACTAGTAAACCTTTTGAATAGCTACAGGGATTGTTTCGCTCTTAGTATGTGTACGAGCTGCTTGCTACACATCTTTAGAAATTGATAGGAAATGATAACTGATTGATTTAATTATATTGAATGATTTATTTAATAACGATTTGATACGAGTACACCGTATGGCGGTTTTATTAGTACTGAATTGATGGGCGTGGAAAATGATACATCGAAGTAAAAACGCTGATGGAACAAAATGTGCGGTCAAGACCGTACATGCTGCGGGGGCGCAAATGATGAGGGTGAATGATATAACAATAAATTCTTAAGTATTTCACACTTTAACTAAAAATTTCATGCTTAGAGTCTCTATGATATTTAAACTTAACTACACTGTCACTATTCACACTCGGAAAAACGTTTGCAAATAACTGGTGACGTAGACTGATCTCGTACGCTTGCTCTTAATGTGTCCGTCGCCACTGCAGTTGCTTCGTTTTCGTGATGTCCAGGTGCAACTCTTGATGTTTCTGCACCGGGGTCAGCTCGTGTGAAGTGGACGTGGAAGTCGGCTGATTTGTTGCTCTGTGGAGCTTGTTGTACACGAGCGGAGCATCTTAGCCGCAGGTGCCGCCACGCGTATGCCGCGACAGCAGCAATGATCACCCCCATTAGGATGTACAAAATCACAAATTGATGTAGGTCGTGACTTGACATTTGATCTTCCAGTAGAGGGTTTGCTTCATTGACCTTCATGTTTTCAATTCGCTGGCCAATGCTTGATATGCGTTGTTGATGCTCCTCATGTTGTGTATCGTTGATAGTCTCAAGTTGTTGGATTGGAATTGTTAAATTTATAATTGTATTGATCGGGGGGATGCCCAGTTCAGTGACGTCTGGCTTGATATTCAGGTTAGTCACTTGAGTTCTGTGCGTTAATATCGTAAAGGCTTCGTTTTTTACGATACAGCCTTCTCTGAACGTGATGATACCGGCCTTGCTTAACCGTTGTGCTGTGACTTCACGATCACAAAGGATTCTGATCGTACATTGATTACAACAGAAGTACAGGTAAGTATTTATTTTACTGATTTCTACCCAAGTGTCTTCACATGTTGTTGTTGTAACTTCACATTGATTGGTGGTAATGTTTTTCTTACAGAGGTTGTCATCTGATTTCAAGTGATTTATAGGTTTTTGCAGGGGACAAAGATGGGTCTCGGCGTCGTATGGTATGCATCTGTGGACTTCCTCTTCTGAAAGCGGTATGTATGAGTCCTTTTTGATGTTAATTGCTGTGTAATCTGCGACAGGTGTGAGACGGACCATGTCTTCCTGAGCTTGTTGTGGTACGGCAATAAGCCTGTACATGTCGAAGTTGTCTCTGCTCACTAGAGGGACCAATATTTCAAAGATGAAGTATTGATTGGTCATTCTAGCCTTAACCTTTAACAGATGATAGATGTTGCGTAAGTTGGCCTGTATGTTATCTATCGGAAGGACTAATTCCTGTGATAGTTGACCAGAGATGATGCTTAACTCCTTACGTAATTGATCAGGTGTCAGTAAGTGCATGTTAAACTTCCCATAGTAAATATTCGTGACAGTATCTAGCAGTGTCTCTTGAATATTTTTCAGGTTTGCTACGATGCTGTTAGCGATAACGGAGGACATCATAAACTCATTAGTGTTTTCTACATTCTGTAGTTCTTTTGCTATGGTATTGCTTGCGTTTTCTAGGGTCATGATGTGCTTGTTGAATATCTTATGCTGCTTATCCATTGATTGTTCAATTCTGCTTAGAAGATTATTTTCGGCTTCTACTATCGAAGTTTGATTCTTCCATAGCTGAGCGAGATGTTGTTCGTTGTTTCTGATTAAATTGATGTCCTTTTCATATTGCTGCGCGAATTCGTCATCCAATACCCCGAACAAACTGTGCGCGAGATATCTGACACCGTTGATAAGCCCGCGCCGGCGCCGCGAGTGTGTGAGTTGCTGACCGAGCAACACATTGTTGTAGTACTCGAGCTCGGTGGCCTCGTGACGTAACTGTAGTAATACTACGTCACATTTTGTTCGCTTTGCTTGTTTCGAACATATGTTTTTAAGGCCTTTGATATACTTTTCAAACATATTATGTAGTCCTTGCCAGTACGGATCCATGTCGTAGTAAACAATTAGTTTCCACTGGTCTCGTATAAGGTGCATGTTCGAAACTTTGTCGAAGTAAATGCTTTGACTGCTATTTAGGCTCACTAAGTTGTACGCACACTGAACTGGAGATAGTAGTGCAACAAATAGGAGCGTCATTGCTAGCTTAACAAAGTTACATGATCATTTGCTTCTTGCTCTTCTTGTTTTGACTCCAGGTTCTGTATCAGGTTTTGAATTTTTGTCTGTTGACGTCTCAACTTCATTGTTCAAGTTTGGTAGGAGAAGGGATATCTTTGTGATAGGTCTTTTGATGATGTTGGTTTTTGTTTTGATAGAAACCACGCGTACAAAGTTGTCCTTGCCAGGGTGAAGTTCAACGATTCTCCCCAACGCCCACTTGCCAGGCGGTAGATCAGCATCATGTATGACAACCTCTTGCCTTTGCGGCGTGGTAGTGAGTGGACGTGTGTCGCGCTCTCGCGTCATAAGGTCGAAAATCGCGTAAACTCAGGGCGAAAACGGCGCCCCCCTGTCGAAGCCGAGTCGACTTTTTGTGTATTTGTACTATCTGTCTTTTTCTCGCTCCGCTGCTACGATCCGTGAACACCACAAGCGACGCCAGAACGGGACGGGTGACGTGTTTTTGCTATCTCTTTCCTTTATCGCTGTACTGAGTCGTAGCAAATTGCTACGGAAAACGCTACGAAGTTACTACGAAGTGCTACGAACGTGAATAACAAAACAAAACAAAAATAATGCATAACTCAGATGGATCGATGTCGGAAAGCAATATCTCGGAAATGATGAGTGAGCAAACAACGCCTCCAAACTATGAGTTCGTCTCCCATCGCGGTAAGAGGCCAAGAGAGGAAGACTTACCTGGAGAATTCCAAAGTTTCAAACAGGAAATGCGTGACCTTTTCACGTCATTTATGTCTGCGCAGCAAACGCACTTGAGTGACATTGCGTTGGAACTCAAAGGAATTCAATCAACAAATGACAACATAAACAGCTCCATAAATTTGCTGACCGCTCAGAATGAGGACTTCCGGAAAAAAATTGAGGGATTGGAGTTGCAAGTTAGAAAGGACCGGGAGTATATAGACATACTTGAAAACAAAGTAGAGGACCTGCAAAGACTGAATCGAAAAAGTTGTTTTGAAATGAAAAATGTTCCTAGAAAACCACAAGAAACTACTAGTGACTTGATTGGTATGGTTGTCTGCCTAACTAAGAGTATTAACTTGGAGATGGAACCCCGCGACATAAAGGATATTTTTAGGCAGCGAGGAAAAAATAGCGACAGTCAGCAGAACTCACCTATTATTGTGGACCTGGGTTCATCTATCCTGAGAAATGAGTTACTTAAAAAGGTTAAAACTTTTAACAAAAAGAATAGTCAGAAACTTCGAGCAAAACACCTAGGGCACAAGACAAATGAGGATCAACCAGTTTTTATATCGGAGCAATTAACGCTCGTCTGTTTTTCTTGGCTCGAGATTTAGTAAAGAATAAGCAGTATAAGTACTTCTGGACATCGTTTGGAAAAATCTATATCAGGCAGGATGATACCTCCCGCATCATTCAAATTACAAGTGAATCACAAATTCATCAACTATTACAACCTGCATGACTGATATTTGCTTATGGACTTTTAGTGAATGTGTTGCTGCTAGGTGCTATCTTTAAGATGCCCGCTGCTGAGTACGGTCTGTTTAACTCATCTTGTTATTTTCTATACTATTTGTTTTCGATGCAAACCTACACGCTGTGGAGTCAATATTATGTAACATGCTCATTAAGGTACTGTAATATAGTGAAAGAAAATAACTTACATACATCTATTACACACCAAAGAAAAATACACACACACTTACACACAAACCTATATTATTCTTTTTTAATCCTAGTAATATACGAGTATACAAAAACAATCTCATGCAAAACAACTTCTTACAAGTATGTTTATCGTCTCAACCACTATCTAGACTGCCGTTTCTGTAATGGATAGACATCTTACTGCTTTGCATGAATTGGATAATTCTGAAGTAGCTACGTTCTTAACATGTGATATTAATGATCTTAAAAAATATATACATCTATCGCATACTAGAAATTTTTTCAATGTTTTAACTCAAAACATAAGAAGTATTTATAAGAATTTTGATGATTTCGTAATAAATTTATCTCAATTATGTTTCGTTCCAGATGTTTTAATTTTAACAGAGTGCAGACTAGACCAAAATAAAGAAATACCTTTACTCAGAGATTACTCTAAATATTATACTTTAAACCAACTCAACCAAAACGATGGTGTAGTTGCTTACGTTAATAATTCGTTAAAAATAGTAAATGTAGCAGAAATTAATATAACACATGCCTCTTGTCTTCAAATAACTACCCCAAAATACATCATAATTAGCATTTATCGTTCGCCATCAAATAGAAATGCTGAAGAATTTATTGAATCATTAAGTTGCCACTTAGAATCGATATCATCGCGCAAAAACGTATTCATGGTTGGCGATATAAATATTAATTTGATACAAAGACCCGAGGAAAGATCTACTGATAAAAACAACAGATTAAAATATTTGTACAATCTGTCGTGTCATGGCCTTCTTCCGGGTCATTATCTACCTACTAGACAGGACGGCTGCCTTGATCATGTTATTTTGAAGCTGGATAAAACTGTTTACTCTGCAAATGTTGCAGTTTTAAATACTACCGTAACGGATCATCACATGGTAAACCTTAATATATCTAACCTCTATATAAGAACCGATAAAAAATATCGGCAAATAACTGAAATAAACTATGATAATGCTTATAAATCACTCATAAATACCGACGCCTTCTACTTGTCCAATAATAACGATCCGAACATTTTTGCGGATAAGCTGATTGACATGGTTAGGGCAACTGTGTTGTCTAACACCAAAATAAAAAGTGTTCCGGCTGGGAAACGAATATTGAAACCATGGATAACAAGTGGGGTTTTGCGATGTATTAGACTTAGAAATAATATGCAAAGTAAACTGTCTTTAGAACCTTATAATAATATATTGAAAATAACATATAAGCGATTTCGCAACTTCTGTGTCTCTTTGATTAGAAAAAATAAGAGACAATACTTTAAAAATAAAATAAATAACTCGACTAAAAATAGTAAAGAACTCTGGGCAACCATTAATACAGTCAGTCAATTCAAGGCTCAAAAAACGTCAAACAAAAATCTGATAAACATTTTACCCAACCCATTAGACTCTTTAAATTATGTAAATAAATTCTTTGTTGGTATTGGTAAAACACTGGCGGAAGATATAATTTCCCAGACTGGCGGCTATGTTGGACCGGTAAATAGTGGCTATGCTTCAACATCATCTTTTGTTCTGCTGGATACTGACCCGGAGGAAGTAAATAGAATCCTCTCAACTCTGGATACAGGTAGTGCATGTGGATGGGATGGCATTTCAACTCAATTTGTAAAAAGAGCTAGAGACTTTTTGGTTCCACTTCTTAGTCGCTTAGCAAACCTATGCTTTGAAACTGGCAGTTTCCCTCTTGCCCTAAAGCGTTCAGTGGTCACCCCTGTGCACAAGGGTGGGGATAGAAGTGATGTGAATAACTTTCGGCCAATATCTGTGCTTCCATGCTTCTCAAAAATACTGGAAAAGCTTCTGAATACTAGACTTATAAGTTACCTTACCAAATACAATATTCTTTCGCAATATCAATATGGTTTTAGAAAAGGTATGTCTACGCAAGATGCTGTCATAGATTTGACAACTCATATTAGTGGAAAGGTAGATAATGGCCATAAATGTGTTACTGTGTTCATAGACCTAAAAAAGGCGTTTGACACTGTCTCTGTCCCCATCCTCGTGCACAGACTTGAGCATATTGGTGTGAGGGGAAAGCCTTTGCAACTGTTCAAAAATTACTTGGAGGGGAGGACACAAGTTGTAAAGGTTGGCGATTACCATAGCAATGAGGAAAATGTAACTTTTGGTGTTCCGCAGGGAAGCGTCTTGGGCCCCACACTTTTCTTAATATATATTAACAATCTATGTAAACTCGAAATTAATGGTGCCCACATTATCTCTTACGCTGACGATACAGCTGTTGTGTTTTCTGGGCCGTCTTGGAATTCTGTGCAAGTGGCAGCTGAGAGAGGCCTGGCTGGGATAGCCAACTGGTTGAATGCAAACTTACTTACTCTTAATACTACTAAAACACACTTTATCTGTTTTTCTCCCAGTCGGCGGTCCCAACCTGATTCTGACTTTCGAATCAAAATGCACTGCTGTGGCGGGTATCGGCATAATATGAATTGTGGGTGTTCTACCCTGCAAAGAGTTGACGCTATAAAGTATCTGGGTGTTATGGTAGACCAAACTCTTTCCTGGCACAGCCATATTGATTTGATCATAGTAAGGATTAGAAAACTTATGTGGGTTTTTAAATCGTTAAGGTATGTTATGTCTAATACTTTGATAAACCGCATCTACGTGGCATTGGCTCAGTCTGTGTTAACTTACTGTATTCCAGTCTGGGGGGGTGCAACTAAAACCAAATTCCTTGAACTTGAAAGATCTCAAAGGTCACTTCTTAAAATTATGTACTCTAAACCTAGGATATACTCATCAGAAAAACTATACAAAGTTAGTAACCTTCTTACGGTAAGAAAGCTTTATATACTGTATACAACTCTGAAATTACACAAAAGTCTGCCAGTGGGCCTTTCTACATTAAAGCGTGGACGTAGAGTTGCTGTGGCTCAACCCGATAGGTTTCATACAGCTTTTGCTAGACGACAATACAGTTGTCAATCTATTTTTATTTACAAAAAACTTAATAAAATTTTAAATATATACAGGGTGTTTCATGTAACGTGTCAAGCCGATGCGTGGTAATAGGTGAGTATCATACCTATCCATTTCACCCCCATGTATGTTAGACAAATATTTATAGTTTAGGAGTTATAATTTTTTTTCGATATTTTTCACGATGCACCTAGACGATATCTTTAAAAAATTATAACTTTTTTTTGGGTCCATTTTTCTCAGATATTTTGATCTCAATAGAATGCCCATTATTTGCAATATTATGAGTAAAATAATCGCCATCCTAACTTAGACACAAGATACATAATTATTGATCGATACTAAAAAATATGGCATTAAGCAGAACCGAATAGAATTTTCAACATAAATTTAAAAATATAAAAAAGGTTTTCCATAGTTTCTGTCTAATTTTAAAAACTGCTTGACTTCATAAACTTTCATTACAATACAAAAAACGATCTACTTAATGGGTAATTTTTTGGTTATATCGGCCGTTGAATGTGGCATATCGGAAATATCTTGATGTTCATAATTTTTATTGTTACCTTTGCATATTTTTATCAAATCTGAAATTTAGTGTCCCTCTATGTTTAAATAGAGCTCATTTGATAACAAGTACATACATTATGTACCTACTACTATCTTTAACCACGACCATATGAGTTAATGAGGGATCCAAAATTTAACTTACATTGCACTCAAATTTCGTACTTTATTAACAACAAATAAACAAGAAACAATTGAAACTAAGACATGCATCGTAAAAATAATCTACAACCCATTTATTCACAAACTAAATCATTTCCTTGAGGCTTGGGAAAGCTAAACTAATCCTTTGAGCTAAGAACTAGCCAGCTTTAGCTTTAGCTGGGCAAACCCAAGCAGAATTTTCATTTTGGGTCGGGCTCAGCCCTCAAAGCTGGAGCAGTTAGTGATTATGTGATTGCGCCAAAATAAAATGCTGCTACTGCCAATAATTATTAGTGCTCGCTAGTCCCTACCTTAAAGGATTAGTATAGCTATCCCACGCCACAAGGAAATGATTTAGTTTGTGAATAAATGGGTTGTAGATTATTTTTACGATGCATGTCTTAGTTTCAATTGTTTCTTGTTTATTTGTTGGTAATAAAGTACGAAATTTGAGTGCAATGTAAGTAAAATTTTGGATCCCTCATTAACTCATATGGTCGTGGTTAAAGATAGTAGTAGGTACATAATGTATGTACTTGTTATCAAATGAGCTCTATTTAAACATAGAGGGACACTAAATACCAGATTTGATAAAAATATGCAAAGGTAACAATAAAAATAAAAATTATGAAAATCATGATATTTCCGATATGCCACATTAAACGGTCGATTTAAGCTAAAAATTACCCATTAAGTAGATCGTTTTTTGTATTGTAATGAAAGTTTATGATGTCAAGCAGTTTTTAAAATTAGTCAGAACCTATGGAAAACCTTTTTTATATTTTTAAATTTATGTTGAAAATTCTATTCGGTTCTGCTTAATGCCATATTTTTAGTATCGATCAATAATTTTGTATCTTGTGCCTAAGTTAGGATGGCGATTATTTTACTCATAATATTGCAAATAATGGGCATTCTATTGAGATCAAAATATCTGAGAAAAGTGGACTCAAAAAAAAGTTATAATTTTTTAAAGATATCGTCTAGGTGCATCGTGAAAAATATCGAAAAAAAATTATAACTCCTAAACTATAAATATTTGTCGAACATACATGGGGGTGAAATGGATAGGTATGGTACTCACCTATTACCACGCATCGGCTTGACACGTTACATGAAACACCCTGTATAGTATGAAAACATATGATTGCAAAGAAATTATAGTTAAATGGTTAAAATCACTTAAATACAATGAAACTGAAAATTTGCTGGAAAGAATAATATAGATTTGATATAGCTTTCACAAAATGTACACACACACACACACACAATCACAACACACACATAATATACACACATGCATCACACAAACAATAACACACCAACACACACTCACTGACCGTACACAAATAAGAAAAAAGAAAAAACGGTTTTTTTGTTTTTATTTAATTTAACTACATTGTCTACAGTATGATTTTGGACATGTATTGCATTTTTGTTTATATACCTACTACTGTACTGTTGTAAAGGCTTTGAGCGAAACAAACCCTAATACAAGCATTTCTCAAATTGCTTAATAGGGTGGTTTCATATATTATATTATGTAATGGAAATGTTTAAGCAAATAAAATCAAATCAACAATGTCACCGGTCTTGAAATTTTCTTGCTTTTGTTGCCACTTGCTTCTGGCTGAGAGCTGGCATAAATATTCTGATTGCCATCTCTTCCACGTGTCGGTGAATATCTTTTGTACAAGTTGCCACCGTGTTCGTCCGTCTCTTTCGGTCTCCATGATGTTTAAGGTGGGACCACTTGATATAAAGTGTGACGGCGTGAGAAAGTTGTTGTCTTCTGGATCCTCGCTCAGAGCGTAAAGTGGCCTTGAGTTGAGGCATGCTTCCAGTTGAGACAGGAGCGTTGCTAGTTCTTCGTACGTGAGTTTTTGGGTACCAACAACTCTTCGAATGTGGAACTTCAGGCTTTTAACGCAGCTTTCCCATAGGCCACCTGCACTAGCCCAGGTTGGTGCATTAAAGTGCCATTCTATATCCATGTCTGCGATTGTTGCGAAGAATTCTTCGTTCAAAGTGTCTTGAAGATTGACGAATTCTTCTTTCAAGTGTCTGCTTGCCCCGACAAAGTTCGTCCCATTGTCACTGTACATGTGACGTGGGGCTCCTCTGCGGGCTGCTAGTCGTCGTAGGGCTGCCAGAAATGATGAAGAGCTAAGGTCTGATACCAGCTCTAGGTGTATAGCTTTTGTGGCCATACACACAAAGACGGAAACGTAACCTTTAGTGGTTTTTATGCCACGCCCCTTGTTTGATTTGATTTCGATGTGGCCGGTGTAATCAACACCCGTGTGATAGAATGGTCGGGTCGGGTTACATCGCGCCGCCGGCAGGTCTCCCATGATTTGCGTATGTTTGATAGGGTTATGCTTTCTGCATACAACACACTCACGAAGGCGTTTTTTGACAGCCCTGTTGCCGCCAATGATCCAATAGTTCTGTCTTAGCCGTGCTAAGGTAAGACGGGCACCACCGTGGAATGTTGTTTTATGTGCTTCATCGATTAACAAATTAGTAATGTGTCCACTGTGAGGTATGATAAGTGGATGCTTCATATCTTTATCGATATTTGCTTGATTGAGTCTGCCACCAACTCTTAGAAGATCTTGCTCATCTAGGAACGGATTGAGTGGCAGTAATTTGCTGTCTCGTTTTACACCACCATGCTGCTTTATGGTAAGTATTTCGTCTTCAAAATATGATTTTTGTACATGCTTTATAATCATATTTCTTGCTTGTTTGATTTCAGGTGCAGTTAGGTGCAGCGTCGACGGTTTGAAACGTGACACCGCGCGCATGACCCAGGTAAGTATGCGCGTCACTCGCGAAACACAGCTGTGTCTGTTGATAAGACGCTCGATGATGTCATCGTCGTGACGTAACGTCGTGACGTTAGTCTGACGCGCTTTCTTCACTTCTTGATCGGTAGTGTAGTTTTGATTTGTTTCTTTTTCAGGTTGATTATAGGTGCTGAGCCATTCTGGCCCTTGCCACCACAAGAGGTGAGCTTTTAGATTTGATGCGTAGATACCACGGCTCGCACAGTCAGCTGGGTTATCGCTTGATTTGACATAACGCCAGTTTTCAGGTGGTATGATTTCTTTGATCTGTTGTACTCGGTTGGCGACGAAAGTTTTCCAGCGGGTGATGTCACCCTGTATCCAACCAAGCACTGCTGTTGAGTCTGACCAGCCGTAGATTTTGAGCTTGCTATCTGATAGACTGCGTTGAACAGTTTGCATGAGTTTTGACAGTAGAAGTGCAGCACATTATTCCAGTTTCGGCAGTGTGATGCTTTTTGATGTCGGTACTACCTCTAGTTTGGATTTTGCTGCTACCAACGTAATTGCTTTGCAATCGGATTTTGCTTCAGTTTTGATCTTGCTGTAAATTACGCAAGCATAAGCTCGCTCTGATGAGTCACAGAATCCATGTAATTCGATCTCATCGTTTTCTCAGCTGTGCAACCATCTTTGTAGTTGTATATGATTGATGTTTTCGAGGTCAAGTTTTGTTTTAGACCATTCATTTCCGATGCTTTCCGGAAGTTGGTCATCCCACTGCACACGAGCTGACCACTGACATCACGAAAACGAAGCAACTGCAGTTCTTGTTGCCAGACTGATTGAAATAGTAACTTCAATTTCGTTGTTACTGGACACAGCCAACCCGAAGGATCGAAGATTTTCGATATATCTGATAGAAGTGAGCGCTTCGTTGCTGGTTTCGTGGTAGACGTGTCGATCTTTAGTTTGAAGTAAAAGGCATCTTTATGTGGGCTCCAACTCAACCCCAAGGTCTTGGTTGGCGCTGTTGACTGCTTGAAGTCAAATGCTGCTTGGTGGTCATCTTTGCTTTCTGCTTGTAGTAACTCATCATTGTTTGAGCACCACTTTCGGAGATTAAATCCCCCTTATTTCAGTAAGTTGATTAAATCTGCTTAAATCTTCTTTGCTGAAGAGATGCTGTGATGGCCGCTAAGGTCATCCATGAAGAAGTCATGTTCAAGTATTTTAGCTGCTTCAGGAAATTTGTGACCTTCATCGCGTGCCAATTGTTTCAGTGTGTTCATTGCTAAGTAAGGCGCGGCCTTCATTCCATACGTCACTGTTGATAACGCATAGTCTTGGACCGGCTGATCAGTTGATTCACGCCATACTATTTTTTGATATGCTTTGTCATCATCATGACAACGAATGGCCCGAAACATTTTCTCAATATCTGCTGAGAAAGCTATTTCATACTGCCTCCATTTGATGATTAGAGATAGTAGATCTGCTTGTAAGTTGGGGCCACTATACATAAGATCGTTTAAACTGTACTCTGATGACGTCTTCGATGACGCGTTGAAGACGACACGTAAAGCTGTAGTTGTTGATTCAGCGCGTTGCACACAATGATGCGGCAGATAGCAACCCGGAGTCGTGTTACTTTGATTGCATATCTCCATATGATCGAGTTCTTTGTATTCGTGCATGAAGCCTTTATACTTGATTGCTAAATCTTCGTTTTTGGCGAATTTTCTTTCTAGTTGATGTAGTTGTGCAACGGCCTTTCGCTTTGAGTCACCTAATTTCTCCTCGCAATCAGGTTTAAGAGGTAGGCGTACAACGTAGCGTCCATCAGCTTGTCGTGTAGTTGTTGCTTGGTAGTAATCAAGGCAGTATTGATCTTTTGATGAAATGTTGTTAGAACTTTCTGGTATGTCTTCTATTTCCCAGAAGTTGGATATGTCGTTTAGGTTGTGTAAAACGACGTTACAATGAAAGTATGATGTCAGACTGCCAAAAATGATCCAACCAAGGCGCGATTGCTGTGCGATCGGTAGGTTTTCATTTTCTCTGATGATTCCACTTAGGATGATATTAGAGTAGATATCAGCACCAAGTAGTATGTCAATTGGTCGGCTGATATTGAAGTCTGGATCCGCAAGCTGTATGCCATCCAGGTGCTTCCATGCTGGCTTGTCAAATTTTTGGTTTGGCAAGTTACTCACTAGACTTCTCATGATGATAGCATCGGTACTGAAGGTGTAATCATAGTGCATTGCGATGGCTGTGATGTTAATGACGCCTTTGCAATTGTTTCCCTTGGTTCCGATCCCAAAGATCACTTCCTTGCAGTGTTGTCTCGGCAAACCAAGTCTCTGCGCGGCGTTCTCGGTGATCAGAGTTGTTTGGGATCCTTGGTCGATCAGTGCTCGCATAGTGAGATAACTTCCATCATTTGATCGTACTTTGATTTGTGCTGTTGCTAAGATGATTTCGGCCACACATTCTTGTGACACATGATTCACGTTCTTTGATTGCGCAAACTTGCCGCTGGCGCCAGGCGCATGCTCTTTGTTATTTGATACGTATGCCTCATGCAATAAAGTGTTGTGTTCACTTTTGCATTGAGTGCATCGTTTGTCAGAAAAACAAACCTTGCCTTTATGATCGAAAAGGCAGTTTTCGCATAACTTCAATTTTGCAACTGTTTTGCGCTTGCTGTCAGGTGTTTGGTTCAGGAACGTTTTGCAATGATAAATTCCACGATTTTCGTTGCACAACGGACACGTGTTTTTGCAACGTGATGATGATTCCAGGGATTTTGCACTGGTGTGATTAATGAATGCTTTGTTCAATGCACCTTGGTTTGATTTAAAAATATAACCTTTTTTAGGCTCGTTGGTCATATTTGAGGTTTTAGGTACATCTTGCTTGCGCCGAGACGATTCTAATGCTGTGAATCGCATCTCGATGAATGATAGAAATTCTGATATTGATGGTAGAGCTCTGGGATCTTCAATATACTCGAAGTAGTCATTGTGCGTATCTGTGTCTAGTTTTTGAAGTAGCAGTTTGATATATTCACACCCAAGTTTTTGATAGCATTGAGGCACTCTTTCGTTGTGTCGTGAAGTTTTTTCAGAGATGATGATGATTGATTTTGTATTGAAGGTATTCCGAGAAGAGTGTTTAGGTGAGAACTGAAGATTAGGCGTTTGTTGTTAAATCTGTGATTCAGTATATCCCAGCAGGCTTCGTAGTTTTCGGTACTGATGTTAAGGTGTTGGATGAGCTTTTCAGCTTCTCCTTTGACTTTGCTTTTCAGATATTGCATTTTCTGTGCAGGTGACATTGATGAATTTTTGTGTATTATTTCTGTAAAATAGTCTTTGAACGAAGACCACTGCTGATAACTGCCACTGAATACAGGAATTTCCATTTTTGGTGTTGACTGCTCGCGATGAGACGCAGCCCACATCTTGCTATTGATTGCTTTTTTCATCTTATTGTAGCTTTCTTCATACATAAAATAAGCTTGCTCATATTTTATGTCTTCGGTGATAAGTTCGCTATCGATCTCCCAATGTAAGGAGTCTACAGCGTTCCACCGACCTTGTATGTTGCGAAGAGCGTCCTCAAACTCCCACTTCTCGGTAAGCAGCTCAAGGTTGATCGTGTTTGTAGCGCGTTCAAATGCTTTGAAGTTGCTTTTTTGCTTTCGATACATTTCACTGAGTTTGCTTGAGCTACCTCTGTCTACCTTGGCAGGCATTGGTTGTTGCACCGAAGGGTCTGGTTGTTGCTCCGGTGTAGATGCTGGAGGTGGCATCCAATCCGCAGATACGCCAGCCATTGGAATGGCGGGCCTGAGGATGGACTTAGCTTCCTTGTCTGCTTGTAAATGTTGTTGAAACACTTGACGACTCTCATTATAAAATGATGAGGTTCGGTCGTAGCTTTTTTCAGTGAAATATGTGAAGTCACGTTCGTCGAACTCACATATTTTGATATGATTGTCTTGGAATTCTCTCCAATACTGATCAAGAGTATCCAAGCGTCGTTTGATGTTCGATGGGGTTTTTCTCTCAGCTCCATCTTTTCTGAAATTGATCATCAACTTATCCATGGCTACCATGAGTTGATGTTGTACTGCTAGTAAGTTTTCCATTTTTGATGATGGAAAATACGATTGCTGATGATAATGATGCTGCGACTATGTGCTCAAGTATCCTGAGTGTAATAAATGCGCCTTCTCAATATTGTCGGTGAGACCCGCTGGTGGGAGGCCGACGCTACCGATTCGCTACTACACTTTGGACACAAGATTACTTAGTCTTTGCTGTTGATGTTGATAGTTGCTTGATAGATCACCGTTGTTGATGATGATAATGCTGATGATATTGCTTGATAGTTGCTCATAAACGTTCACTGATTGTTACACGTGTAAGAGTTTGATGGGCGGTAATTCACGGAAACACACTCTTGCGAAACGCAGTCACGTTGTCGAACCGTGTGGTCCCGCTTTTTGACCTTACCGCGCGCTAGATCAAAATGCTCGAAGACCATAAAGATGTACGAGCTGCTTGCTACACATCTTTAGAAATTGATAGGAAATGATAACTGATTGATTTAATTATATTGAATGATTTATTTGATAATGATTTGATACGAGTACACCGTATGGCGGTTTTATTAGTACTGAATTGATGGGCGTGGAAAATGATACATCGAAGTAAAAACGCTGATGGAACAAAATGTGCGGTCAAGACCGTATAGTATGAAAGAATTAGGATGCACGAATATTTCAGAAATGACAATACATATTAACGACAACACACCTGTGACATATAGACCTTATCGTCTGCCTTATAGTGAGCGCGGGGTGGTAAGGCAGATGATCGGTGAACTTTTAGATAATGATATCATCAGGGAATCGCAGTCGGCTTATGCAAGCCCTATTGTACTGGTAAGAAAAAAGAACAATGATTTCAGGCTTTGTGTTGATTATAGGGCTCTCAACAAAAAGACAGTCAAAGACAGTTATCCGATGCCGGTAATCGAAGATCAACTAGATAGGCTAAGTGGAAAGTCCTATTTTACCAGTCTAGATCTGGCAAATGGGTATTATCAGATACCAGTTTCTGAAGGTTCTAGACATCTCACAGCGTTTGTGACACCAGACGGCCATTATGAGTACACCAGAATGCCGTTTGGTCTTGTAAATGCTCCTGCAGTGTTTCAAAATATGATAAACAAAGCACTGGGGAATCGGCGATTTGATTTGGCAGTTCCTTACTTAGATGATCTATTATCGGCAGGAAAAACGTTTTCGGAAGCTTTCGAAAAGTTGGAAGGAATTTTGATTCTATTGAGGCAGGCTGGTTTGACGCTTAATTTAAATTCAAATTCAATTCAAATTCAAATATTTTTATTTCAGAACAAAATTCCATACAAATTGTTAGTAAAATAGTTTATATTATAGTTAGGTTAGTAAATACAATTTTAGTTTTATAAAAGCATTTTAATAATGTCAGAATAAAAATTAATTTTTAAATAATTACAATCCCAAACAAAAAATAAAATTTAAAAAAATGTTTTTTCTTTCAATCCGAAATAGATTATCTAGGGTATGAAATATCTGGACAAGGTTTAAGACCAGGTAGTAAAAAGATTCAAGCGGTGTCTGATTTCCCAACTCCAACTAACGTCCACCAAGTACGTCAATTCGTGGGCTTAGCGAGTTTTTTTCGACGCTTTATTTACAATTTTGCAACACTCGCTAAACCCTTGATTCAATTGACAAAAGCGGATGTTTTATGGCAGTGGGGAACAGAACAAGAGGATTCCTTTCGAGAGATTAAGGCTAAGCTTATTACTAGACCCAATCTTGCTCTGTATGACCCCGGTTATAAAACTGAAGTACATTGTGATGCCAGCAAAGTCGGTGTTGGAGGAGTTTTACTGCAATGACCTGATAAAGATAGCCCTTTCCGCCCAGTTGCTTACTTTAGCTGACAGACTGCAAAAGAAGAACAATTCTTGCACTCCTATGAGCTCGAAACGATGGCTGTGGTACTATCATTACAAAAGTTTAGGGTTTATCTGATAGGTTTAGAATTTACGGTCGTTACAGATTGTAACGCGTTACGATCTACGTTAACTAAGCGTGACTTACTTCCGAAGGTCGCTAGATGGTGGCTTATGTTACAAGAATTCAACTTTACGATCCAGTATCGAACAGGCCTTAACATGCAGCATGCTGACGCGTTAAGCCGAAATCCGATAGCAAGTTCAGGTGATCGTGAAGAAGTTGAGGTCTTACACATCACCACCAATAACTGGTTGCATACTGTACAAATAACCGATCCGCGACTTAAGCTCGTTAAGACCATTTTGGAGACATCAACCGAGGATGTCAAAGACATAACAAACAATTATGTTATCCGTGATGGTAAAGTCTATAGGCGAGTAGGGCGAAAACTAAAATGGGTCGTACCAAAAGGGGCTCGCTGGCGCATATGTCAACTAAATCACGACGAAGCTGGTCATTTCGCTCTGGAAAAGACTCTAGAAAAGATTAGTGCCGATTACTGGTTTCCGAAAATGAAACGTTTTGTCAAAAAATACGTATTATCTTGTATCAACTGTGCTTATAACAAAGAATTATCCGGTAAGAAATCTGGGTATCTGCATCCAATACCGAAAGCCCCTACAATATTCCACACTTTACATATAGATCCTTTAGGTCCGTTTGTCAAGAGCAAACGGGGCAATACACATATTTTAGGGGTAATTGATGGTTTTAGTAAGTTTATATTTGTGAGAGCTGTCAAAAATCTTAAATCAAAAACCACAATTAAAGTACTTGAAGAAATATTTACAAATTTTGGATGTCCTAAAATAATAATTTCCGATCAAGGAACAAGTTTCACATCAAATGAGTTTAAAAGTTTCGTAGATTCAATAGGGATTAAACACATTTTAAATGCGGTTGCTACGCCACGTGCAAATGGACAGATTGAGCGCTATAATAGAACTATTTTGAATTCTTTAGCTTCGATGAACCACGATTGTGACGAAAAGGATTGGGATCTTAACATGGGAAAATTACAGTGGAGTCTTAATAACACCTTTAATAAGGGTATAGGGAAAACGCCGGCTGAAGTAGTTTTTGGTAATAGAATGACGGGTCAAGATGAAAATATTTTGAAAGGAGCCATAGAAATGTTATCTGAAATATTAGATAGTGATAGAGAAGAATTAAGGAAAAATGTAGAGGCTACAATTTTAGAAAAGCAAAATAAAATGAAAATTTATTTGACAAATCTAGGGCCCCAACCAAGTTATTCGAGGAAGGTGACTTAGTAATGATTCCCAATCATAATCCTGAAAAAGGAAAAAGTAAAAAACTGGCTCCCAAATTTCGTGGCCCATTCAAAATTAATGCAGTATTAGATAAGGATAGGTATGAGGTAACCAGTATTGACGGTCATACATGCAAGGAATACAAAAATGTTTACCCTGCAGACCAACTAAAACGTTGGATAACATTTCGGACATCTCCCAGGAAAAGTGACGTCTTTAGCGGCGATAATACGAGTACCGACAGCAGTGACTCATAACATTACATAAAAGTTCCCTAATACTCCTATCCTAACATTTTCAGCATAGGTATGCCAAATGCACAGGCCGGAGCAGAACGGTTTGCCCGGCTGGCATCGTGTGATACCTGAGTGCCCTCGGGTGGCTAAAGCTTTCTCGGAGACCTATTACCATAAGCCCTCGGGAGGCTAGGAAAACAAGCAGACCGTGACCCGCGGGTGGCAAACGGCAGCTTGTAAAGAGTAGTGTTTTTTTTATTGTGATTGTAAATGAGTGAATAGTGCAGGCCGTGTCCCTCGGGTGGCAAACGGTAGCCCTAGACAATGATGTTAAGAAAATAAGTCGGTGTCATTGACCCTCGGGAAAGTAATGATCTGATAATTATGTTATTGAGATGTTAAATTAAAATAAATATATGCGATGCGTAAGGTCATGTTACAGACTCTTATGACAACTAAGTATGTGTTTTATTTTGATGAAACAATGTTGTAATGTTGCTTATTGTTCGTTACTGGTTTATACAATGTTTTCTCATATTTTAATGAAATTATTGTGATGTTATTTTTGTATTTAAAGAAGGAATATTACAATAATAAATATGTGTAGCTCGACTAGCTTACAAGCTCATATTTGATTTATTAATGTTACACCTTAGCTTATAATTACGGTTACTCAAAATTTTAATCTAATTATAACATATTATTAATCAAATTATTAAATTAATCTGCTATTTTCAGTGCTCAGCAGAGCTTTAAATGTATGGCTAAGTGTGATTATGCCAGAAGTTGCATCTCGCATAATTACCATTCCACCCAACATTTTCAAATCGGTGATGTGAACTATGTCAACCACTGTCATGGGAATGCTGTTGTGGCTGCCACATAGTCTACTAATTAATTATACTAAATGTATTATTTTTATTTGTATAATATTGTTTAATAAGGTCAAATAAATAAGGATGTTGTGTGAACACACAAAACACACTTAATTACCATGCATAACATTACATGTAATTAATATTTTGTTAAACAAATAAGTAATTTTTTCCCTCACTGTTTAAATATAGGATCTACATAGGCATTAATAAGAAGTTAACATTTCATTTTCTTTATCATACCGCAATTATGTTTTAACTTAAGATCTTCTTTCAGTTTATTAATATGTAGAGATACATAAAGTTATTGGAATTGAATTATCTGTCCATTGTACAGTAGAGTAGAATGACCGAGAGGTGGAATGGGACATTCCCTTAACAGAATGGCCGTCTGTTAGCAATTGTGTCAATTTAATTAATATTCAATACTTTCTAAAAAGTAATAAGGCTGAATGGCTATTAATTCGTGTGCTCAAAAGAAGAAATACGCATTAAAAAAACAACTGTCAACGGGCGGCCAGGCAGAGGACACAGGATCGTACTTGTTTTGTAATGGTTGTAATTGGTGTTTTCCCTCATCAGTGGAAAACCGCCATAGTTAAACCAGTCCCTAAGACTCAACACCCTGTTGAATACAAAGAACTCCGCCCTATTAGCATTCTCCCCTTTCTCTCTAAGATCGTTGAAAAAGTTGTTTGTGTGCAGGTTACTGAATATTTAGAAAAGCATAACATCTTACCTGAGAAACAGTCTGGTTTTAGGAAAGCTCGCAGCACTGCCACGGCTCTGTTGGACGTTGTGGATAACATTCTTTCAGCGCGGGACATTAGTGAGGGAACCATTTTGGTCTTGTTGGATTATTCACGTGCATTTGATACTATTAATACCAAGGTCCTACTATCGAAGCTTGGTTACTATTGATTTGACTCATTGACTCTGAAGTGGTTCGCTAGCTATTTATCGGATCGTACCCAGTATGTTAAAATAATTAGCGACAGTGGTTTTACATCTTGTTCAACGACCTCACCGGTTGTTAGGGGTGTACCGCAGGGATCCATACTGGGCCCCCTCCTCTTTATTATATATACTGCAGACATCATTCATAACATTGTTAATTGCAAATATCATTTACTAGCGGTCCCAGCGAACTTTGTTTCGCCCCGGCCCCGTCCCGCCCCAGCCCCGGCCCCGTTGAACGGGATAAAACGTATCCTATGTCCTTTTCCTGGCTCTAAGCTACCTCCCTGCCAATTTTCAGCTAAATCGGTTCAGCCGTTAGGCAGGGTACGCAAAATAAGTAACTTTTTTGGTTGATTTTTTACACCTTGTGTCCGAAAAACCCTAATATCCGAGGAACCCTACTTTTGTTCAAAATTAAATATAGCCTATATTACTCGTGGATAATGTAGCTTTCGAATGGTGAAAGAATTTTTGAAATCGGTCTAGTAGTTTATGAGCCTATTCATTACAATCAAACAAACAAACAAACAAACAAAGTTTTCCTCTTTATAATATTAGTGTAGATATGCTGATGATCTGCAGTTGTACATTTCTTTTAAACCGGAAGAAACCGCCACTGCAATACTCAAGCTGAACGAGGATCTTGACCGAATAAGTGAATGGAGCGACCGACACAATTTAGTGTTGAATCCCTCAAAATCAAAATACATGATTCTAGGTTCGGATCAGGTTATAGCTGGTATCGCTGCACAGCGCCCCGCTATTTATATGAAGGGTGAACTTCTGGATTGCGTACCACAAGCTCGTAACCTTGGCCTGGTGATGGATGGAGGGTTGCGATTTGAGCAACACATGCTTGAACTCATGCGTAACTGTTTCTACTGGCTTAAGGTCCTGTATCGAGTCCGCGACTTTGTTACCGTCGAAACGCGAGTCAAGCTATGTGAAGCTCTCATACTTTCCAAGTTGAACTACGCCGATATGGTGTTTGGAGGTTGTATATTGAAGCGTACTCGAAAACTTATTCAGCGTATTCAAAATGCTTGTGCTCGTTATTGCTTCCCTGTTCCCCGACGTTCACATATAACTCCATTCTTAAACCGCAATAATTTGCTTAACATGTCAGCTAGATACACCCTACACTTTGCGACACTGCTTTTTGGAATCATAAAAAACAAAAAACCCGCCTATCTTTACGACAAATTAGAATTTTCTAGACGTACCACAAGAATTGCATCCCGATTAATGTGCCCAAAACACAAAACGGCTGCTTTTCGTGGCAGTTTCCGTTATGCTGCCACGAAATGCTGGAACAACTTGCCACCACCGATTAGAAATTCAAATTCTTTAGTTTCTTTTAAACACCGTCTCAGAGTTTTTCTAATCGAGAGCCAAAAGGGCAATAATTAAACAGCCGTTTCACACACACACACACACGCACACACACACACACACACACACACACGCACGCGCACCACACACGCACGCGCACGCACGCTTTTCTATTGTTTTTGAGACTGATTTGTTATTTAATAATACCTAGTACTCGTATGTAAGCATAGCATTTCATTTTTGAAATTTTTTTAAGTTTTCCTTTGTTTTAATTAGTAATATGGTTTGGTGGTGACATCTCAACCTCAATGGTATCCACTGAAAACCAGCGTCATGGCTTGCCATGGCAATAAAGCTGAGTGGAAACCAATTTGGTTTCACTACCTATAAATGTTTTAATTTAATTTCTTTATACTGTTTATTTTTGTACTTTTGTAGTGTACCAAATAAATTACTTTTCTTTCTTTCTTTCTTTCTGTAATTGTGTGGATTAATAAATACTGATTGAAAGTGACAAAGCTTTTGTTATTCAGCAAGATTCCATCATATAATTGACTAGCGGTCGCCCGCGGCTCCGCCCGCGTGGATGTCGGTTACCGCTGCAAAAAGCCTACCCAGGAATGACACGGTCAGCAAACAAATGATTCCCAGGTCAATTCACAGACACCGACACTAACTTCGACGAAGCAGTCACTATCCGCAGGCTGAACAGATTTTCTTTCTGTGGGTGTTAGTTGTTAAGTCCCGGAGTGCAACCCGTTGTTTTAGGATAGAAAACTTAAGCTATTATTGTAGAGCTTCTCTATACACAACATTTGACGTTACATTATTTTCTGGTAACAAAATATACTGATGCTCGGGAGCCCCGACCCCATGCGTAAAACATTCTTTTCGTAAATCAATTCCTACTAATTTGAATGTTTGCCCAGCGATTTGTTTATCGTGAGTGCGAAAGAATTTTTTACTGAAAATCGCGCCGCGCGGGTACCTTACTCATAGATCTAAACTCCCTCCCACACGCTCACCGGGCCTTGGTAAAACCTACTTCGCAACGGGCCGGCCGTGCAGCAGAAATCGTAATATGTATTTTAATTTCGCTATAACTTCAGAACCAAACGTCCAATTTTAATCATTCAAGGACCAAATATTATCTACCTCTACATTAACTGGACACTGTTATGCAAAACGGTGTCAAGTGACCTAAAATCAGGTATGGAGTTATTGGTACCACTGGATTCGCAAAAATGTCCTCTAACTGGTCGCCCAAAGGTCGAACTTCGAAAAAATTTATATAAAAAGTTATCTCACAAAATAACGTATTGCAAAACAACCCATTGAGTATACTGATAAATGCAAAAAGGTTTCATGTTTTCCCTAAGATGTTTTTAAACGTCTTTTTGAACGTCATTGTGTTTTCCTAATACCGTTTAGCGATTTATTATTGCTGAATTTATTTTAACAAAAAGGTTTCAAGTCCATGTTTATTAATGGAAATACTAAAATAATTGTGTTTTTTGAATTATTGATCTGTCAGGTTTAAACAGCTGTCGTTTTTTCTTGCACAGATCTTTAAATAATGACTAAATAGACCTTAGTTTAAGATTTTTGACCAATGAATAGGACGACAAGTCATCCTAGTCATAATTCCTTTAAAAAGATTATTCAACCTACTAACTCCTAAAAATCTATCCAGTTTGACTTACTTTAAACAAAATCATCTATGTATTTCAAAATCCTTATAATAGAAGAGAATTTCTTTTTGAATTAACTTTTAAAAAAATACAGATTTTTCTAATGATTTTACGAAGGCATCTTATTATTTTTGAATAAAATAATAGTGACCTATGGATGTAAGAGTCTTAAGATTAATATCTGTATTTTTAAAATCAAATCTGGCAAAAAGAAGCAATTTACTGCGGTTTTGGAAGTACATAGTACATACAAATTAAAAACAGAATACATTTTTGAATATAGGTCTTGATTGATCAAACTATCACCTGAAGTTGTATTTTATACTGATTTCCCCATGGGCAGACTGTTCATTGATAATCAAGTATTACAAAATGCATAGAAATACGCAGATTAAATTACGAATAGCAAAAATCCAGAAAAAGTGTGTGGATTTACTAGAACGTTAGAATTATTGAAAGTAACGCTTTTTATAAATTTCTACCAAATAAAACAAATGAAATTTTAATGAAGAAATCATAAAAATATAGAGAACTGTGTCGTTGAAACTGTTTGACTATAAAACTAATACTAATAGGATTCTTAAAAGAGTTTTGCAAAAGGGATTTAAAGTACTTTAAAACCTTTTAGCAAATTATTTGCAACGATATCCTATTAAAGCAAAAAGGTTTTAAGTGTTTTAATTGCATTTATCTACTTGTATAATTATAATTCACACAAATGAACATCAAATACATAAAAAATACATCTCATTCTGTAGTTATGCCAATTTTCAGGCATGTAAACCGTGTAAATACGAAGTTACAGCAATTTTTAAAAGTGACGACCTTAAAAATCTTTGAACGCGTTTATCTCGAAATGACCAATAGGTCACTTGACACCCTTTTGCATAACACTGTCCAACTGTACTAAGTGATGAAATAATTTATTTTGATAAGGATTAATAGCATGAGTAAAATAAACGCGTTTAAATGTACCTCGTGTGTTCATAAGTTTTGAGACGAAAAAAAAGAGGCATAACTTTTTCAATAATTAACTTATATTTCTAAAATTTACAGTGAACACTAAGTAGATAATAATCAACAATAAAATATATCTATTATTCAAAATGTCCACCCTTGTTTTTAATACAGGCCCTTAGACGATTTGGCCAATCATCAATGGCGGCACGAATCTTTTCTAGCGGGATTTGCTTTGCTTCTCGAACAAGAGCTCGCTTCAGTGACTCCAAGTTTGGGTGGGACTTCTGGCAGGCCCTGAGCTCTAACTCAGTCCATAGAGAATAATCCAGCGGGTTGAGGTCGGGGCTGGAGGAGGGCCATTCATTCGCCGCGATGAAGCCCGCACATTTTCCCTCAACCAAGCTTGGGTGGTTTTTGCTTTATGGGATGGTGCTGAGTCTTGCTGGAAAACCCAAAATTTGTTGTTAAATAAAGTATGAGATAGGGGTTTCACAACAGGCTCTAAGATGTCATTTTGATAATTCTTGGCTTTCACCTTGACGCCTTGTTGACAGAAATGGAGCGGAGTGACACCTTCATACGAAACTCCCCACCATACCATCACACTTGCCGGATGATGAGTACGCGAGATATTCCGTGCTGAAGCTGGGACATCCTTGCTACTTTTGGCATAGACTTTATTGTTTTGTCGGTTGAACTTTTTTTCGACAGTAAAAATTTTCTCATCGGTGAACAGTATCTTCCTCGCATCGTGTCTCCTAAGCAGTAATGGACAACGTTCGCGTCGCAATTTACGAAGCCGATCGTTTAAAAAGTGAACTTTTCTACGGCTGTACGCCTTTACCTTAAGATCATATTTCAGTATTCTGTTGACTGAAACGCGCGAAATTTTAGTCTGCAGAGCAATTTTTTTCTGAGTGCGACATGGATTTCGGCGAAGTCGCTCTCGGATGATTTTGATGTTCGCAGGCGTCCTTACAGAGCGTGGCCGACCACTCCTTTGGCGATCTTGCAAGGAACTTGTCTCATTGTATCGTTTGATAGTGTAATACACGAAGTTACGGCTTACGCCAAAAGTTTTCACCCCACGGAAAATCTCCATTGGTGTTTTTCCCGCCTTAAATAGCGATATCACGGTCGCACGCAATTCTTTAGTCCCCTCCATCACGATAAAATTGACAGAAATAAATTTGAAAGTCAAAGGTATTAAAAGTAAACATTCCAAATTCAAAATTGGAAAAAGAATTAAATAGCAGCCAGTAATATTTAATTATTTTTTTAACTACCAAGTTTGTCTCAAAACTTATGAACACACGAGGTAGTCTAAAAAAATCAAGATTTTTCAATAAAAAAATGATTATTGTGCCTCACTCGACATAGATAGGTATAGTGTGTCGCGGACTTTTTTGTAGATATTTATAAGATCTACAATTACTTAGAACATTTTATGGTTTTATCTTTAATAGTTTAGGCAGGGTACGCAAAATAAGTAACTGTTTTGGTTGATTTTTTACACCTTGTGTCCGAAAAACCCTAATATCTTACGGAACCCTATTTTTGTTCAAAATTAAATATATCCTATATTACTCGGGGATAATGTAGCTTTCGAATGGTGAAAGAATTTTCAAAATCGGTCCAGTAGTTTATGAGCCTATTCATTACAATCAAACAAACAAACAAACAAACAAAGTTTTCCTCTTTATAATATTAGTGTAGATTAAATATATCCTATATTACTCGTGGATAATGTAGCTTTCGAATGGTGAAAGAATTTTCAAAATCGGTCCAGTAGTTTATGAGCCTATTCATTACAATCAATCAAAGAAACAAACAAACAAACAAACAAAGTTTTCCTCTTTATAATATATAAGTGTAGATGTAGATAGTTTAGATTACTCGTGGATGATGTAGCTTTCGAATGGTGAAAGAATTTTCAAAATCGGTCCAGTAGTTTATGAGCCTATTTATTACAATCAAACAAACAAACAAAGTTTTCCTCTTTATAATATTAGTGTAGATTGGTTGATTTTTTATACCTTGTTTCCGAAAAACCCTAATATCTTACGGAACCCTATTTTTGTTCAAAATTAAATATATCCTATATAACTCGTGGATAATTTAGCTTTTGAATGGTGAAAGAATTTTCAAAATCGGTCCAGTAGTTTATGAGCCTATTCATTACAATCAAACAAACAAACAAACAAACAAAGTTTTCCTCTTTATAATATTAGTGTAGATGTAGATAGTGTAGATTACTCGTGGATAATGTAGCTTTCGAATGGTGAAAGAATTTTCAAAATCGGTCCAGTAGTTTATGAGCCTATTCATTACAATCAAATAAACAAACAAAGTTTTCCTCTTTATAATATTAGTGTAGATTGGTTGATTTTTTACACCTTGTGTCCGAAAAACCCTAATATCTTACGGAACCCTATTTTTGTTCAAAATTAAATATATCCTATATTACTCGTGGATAATGTAGCTTTCGAATGGTGAAAGAATTTTCAAAATTGGTCCAGTAGTTTATGAGCCTATTCATTATAATCAAACAAACAAACAAACAAAGTTTTCCTCTTTATAATATTAGTGTAGACAAAATCGGTCCAGTAGTTTATGAGCCTATTCATTACAATCAAACAAACAAACAAAGTTTTCCTCTTTATAATATTAGTGTAGATTGGTTGGTTTTTTACACCTTGTGTCCGAAAAACCCTAATATCTTACGGAACCCTATTTTTGTTCAAAATTAAATATATCCTATATTACTCTTGGATAATGTAGCTTTCGAATGGTGAAAGAATTTTCAAAATCGGTCCAGTAGTTTATGAGCCTATTCATTACAATCAAACAAACAAACAAACAAAGTTTTCCTCTTTATAATATTAGTGTAGATTGGTTGGTTTTTTACACCTTGTGTCCGAAAAACCCTAATATCTTACGGAACCCTATTTTTGTTCAAAATTAAATATATCCTATATTACTCTTGGATAATGTAGCTTTCGAATGGTGAAAGAATTTTCAAAATCGGTCCAGTAGTTTATGAGCCTATTCATTACAATCAAACAAACAAACAAACAAAGTTTTCCTCTTTATAATATTAGTGTAGATTACTCGTGGATAATGTAGCTTTCGAATGGTGAAAGAATTTTCAAAATCGGTCCAGTAGTTTATGAGCCTATTCATTACAATCAAACAAACAAACAAACAAAGTTTTCCTCTTTATAATATTAGTGTAGATGAACTACTAATTTTGTTATTGAAGTGGTACAATAAACGTTTGTTTCTTTAATTTTATAGTTTGACATCTCAGTCTACTCGCAACCACAAACATCTATAAGTTTTCGAAATGTCGGGATCTAAGGTAAAATTACAAGATTTCAGCGAAAAATATCTATAAATTGTATTTACAAAGACATATTCGGCGAATATACATACACATTGTTCACAATCGATGAATATACAGTGAATACCTAATACAGTTAAAATAAATAGGAGAAGACCTTTTTTTTACTTTTTGCGAACGGAGCTAAAGGAGTCAATATAAATTGTGTGAAACGGGACCTTACCGTCTACGACGCATAGGGGTCTTTATTGTTTTCAGACTACTATTAAAAGATGTTGATGTCCTCAGCCTTGATCTCGAGCTCAGTCTTCTATTTCGACCCGACCGACCTGGTCTGACCTCGTAGTCCTCAGTCTTAATACCTTGGTCCTCTGAGGTCCGGGAGGTTCGCCTGTCATGCCAGCAAAGCACCCCTACGCCGTGGACATCCTAGTCCTCCGACACATAGGCAGGGCGCCGCGGCCTCGCTCCAGTGCTGAATGTGCAGTGGCGTCCGCCATCTCGACAACTTCGTTTTCATTACCTCGGAAAAATAAATCTGTGTTAGAAGTCTATATAATATACAGGATACGTAAATTAGGATAAATTTATATTGTATTCAATGCTTCTCTTCTGTAGGCACAATTTATAATAATGCGCGATATAATTTGTGATAACTAATCTGTTATTACTAGCTTCAAATACAATATTCGTGACTGTCAGGTCTGCCTGTGTGATCGCTAGATTTTGATGAAATATATTGAGAAATATAGTACCTAATTGGTACTATTTGGTACCTATCGATAAATAAATAGTACCTCAGCCCTTTGAATATTATATCATAAGTCTTATACACAGGCCATCCTGTCGTCAGGTTGACCTGTATGAAATCATATTAGGGTTTTTGCTATAGGTATCATTCTGGAACCTATACTAGCTTTTAGTACCTAATTGGTACCTGAGAAAATATATATTACATTTTGAAATATCAAGATATTTTTTTTAGATTTAAAATTTTTTATATTCCCCATAATTCATCTTTGATCCTTTTTACTACTCGTTTTTAATCATTTATATGTTACCGGAGAAATTTGTTTCCCCCTATGTCCTATTTAGGGCATCTACGAATCTACGAATCGAGGGTATGTGTACTAACACGACTTTCTTTTTATGTACATAAAAGACTAGCAAATCCAGCGAACTTCGTTTCGTCCCGGTCCCGTTTTGGTTATTATGCTATTCGGGGCCCAGACAAATCCAACAAAGTAAAAATCATGAAAATCGGTCCACCCGTTCTCGAGTAATAAGTGGTTTAACTAACACGACTCTCTTTTATGTCTGAAGAGATGAGAAAGACGATGATAATAACCAGATAAAGCAACAACTATCAGATTATAAATTAACTAGCGGTCGTCCGCGGCTCCGCCCGCGTGGATGTCGGTTACCGCTGCAAAAAGCCTACCCAGGAAAGGCACGGTCAGCAAACAAATGATTCCCATGTCAATTCACAGACACCGACACTAACTTCGACGAAGCAGTCACTATCCGCAGGCTGAACAGATTTTCTTTCTGTGGGTGTTAGTTGTTAAGTCCCAGAGTGCTACCCGTTGTTTTAGGATAGAAAACTTAAGCTATTATTGTAGAGCTTCTCTATACACAACATTTGACGTTACATTATTTTCTGGTAACAAAATATACTGATGCTCAGGAGCCCCGACCCCATGCGTAAAACATTCTTTTCGTAAATAAATTCCTACTAATTTGAATGTTTGGCCCAGAGATTTGTTTATCGTGAGTGCGAAAGAAATTTTTACTGAAAATCGCGCCGCGCGGGTACCTTACTCATAGATCTAAACTCCCCCTCCCACACGCTCACCGGGCCTTGGTAAAGCCTACTTCGCAACGGGCCGGCCGTGCAGCAGAAATCGTAATATGTATTTTAATTTCGCTATAACTTCAGAACCAAACGTCCAATTTAATATCGCTATAACTTCAGAACCAAACGTCCAATTTTAATCATTTACAGACCAAATATTATTTACATAAACTGTACTTAGTGATGAAATAATTAATTTTGATAAGGATTAATAGCATGAGTAAAAAAAACGCGTTTAAATGTAGTCCAAAAAATAATCAAGATTTTTCAATAAAAAAATGGTTCTTGTGCCTCACCCGACATAGATAGGTATAGTATGTCGCGGACTTTTTTGTAGATATTTATAAGATCTACAATTACTTAGAACATTTTATGGTTCTATCTTTAATAGTTTAGGCAGGGTACGCAAAATAAGTAACTTTTTTGGTGGATTTTTTACACCTTGTGTCCGAAAAACCCTAATATCCGAGGAACCCTATTTTTGTTCAAAATTAAATATAGCCTATATTACTCGTGGATAATGTAGCTTTCGAATGGTGAAAGAATTTTTAAAATCGGTCTAGTAGTTTATGAGCCTATTCATTACAATCAAACAAACAAACAAAGTTTTCCTCTTTATAATTTAAGGGGGGGCTCCCATACATGAAACTAAAACCTAAATTTTTTTTTACTCAAACCTATGCGTGTGGGGTGTCTATGGATAGGTCTTTTAAAATGATGTTGAAGTTTCTTAAACCATTTTTTCTAAAAGTGTAAGGTTTGAGATATAGACGCTTCCAGAGTGGTAAAATGGGCGTCCCCCCCATCTATCTTTTGAACTAAGAAAGTGAAAATTTAAAAAAAAAATATATGATGTAGATCTCAACAAAAACTTGCAACGAAAATTGGTTTGAAGGCGATCGAACCAATAGTTTTTGAGATATTGCACATTTTTATCAACCGCAAATACAACTTTGTCTTTCATACAAACACTATGAAAAACAAAGTTATTTTTGTTGTCGCAATATATTGTGATGTTTTCGTTAAGTAAAAGTAAGTGGACCCTGAATTCAGTTAAGGGTGGCACGGAACCCTCAGTGCGTGGGTCCGACACGCACTTAACCGGTTTTTTTATTGAAAAATCTAGATTTTTTTTTGGACTACATTTAAACGCGTTTATTTTACTCATGCTATTAATCCTTATCAAAAAAATATATTTCATCACTAAGTACAGTTAATGTAGATAATATTTGGTCTTGAATGATTAAAATTGGACGTTTGGTTCTGAAGTTATAGCGAAATTAAAATATTATGATTTCTGCTGCACGGCCCGTTGCGAAGTAGGCGTTAGCAAGGCCCGGTGAGCGTGTGGGAGGGGGAGTTTAGATCTATGAGTAAGGTACCCCCGCGCGGCTCAGTCTTAAACATTTGAAAATGCCTAAGAGAGCCAGGTCTCAACTTTCTAAACATAGTTCTCTAGCACGGGCAGCAAAAATACGTCGTATGGGAAAATCTGCACCTGAACGTTCACAACGCCTTGCTGAACAAACCCATGATACCTACTGATTTCCTTCAAAAGGCTCCAATTTCCAGTAAAAATTTCTTTCGCACTCACGATAAACAAATCCCAGGGCCAAACATTCAAATTAGTAGGAATTGATTTACGAAAAGAATGTTTTACGCATGGGCAACTTTACGTTGCCCTACCAGAAAATAATATAACGTCAAATGTTGTGTATAGAGAAGCTCTACAATAATAGCTTAAGTTTTCTATCCTAAAACACATACATACAGTCACACGATACTGATGGGCGATTTTAACACCTGCCTACTCAAAGACGATATCCGCTCCGCACGCCTTAACTCATTAATTTCGTCATGTAATTTGAATATTCTTCCTCTTAAGGCTACCCACTTTTTTCCAAACTGTGAGCCCTCTCTTTTTGATTTAATTATTGTCTCCTCAACTAATCACGTTGCAAGGCACGGTTAATGTCACGCTGACGCCTTCTCTTATCACGACCTTATTTTCCTCTCCTATAAAGTGCGCCCGCCAAAACTAAAGCCAAAATTTCTCCTGCAACGCAATTTTAGTGGAATTAATATTGACGCACTGAAACACGATGCCACTGTCACCAACTGGTCCGAAATTGAGATGGCTAAAACTGTTGACGAGAAGGTAACTCTTTTTAATACGCTTCTCATAGGTCTTTATGATAAACATGCTCCTATTCGACCGGTTAAAATTAAGCATGTCCCTGCTCCGTGGCTAACCGATGAACTCAAAGCCCTCAGAGAGAAGAAAAATGCTGCTAAAAGGAAGTTTAAACTGGACCCGTCCGATAAAAACCGCGAAAAATATAAATCTCTTCGGAATCGCTGCAACACTTCCTGTAGAGACGCTCAAAGACGCCATATTCATAAGTCCGTCGAAAACGGAGACCCGGCTAGGGTCTGGAAATTTCTTAGGTCTTTGGGAGTTGGAAGAAACCGTAACGATATTATTTCGAACAAAATTAATTTAGATCTCCTTAATAAACACTTCTCAACATCTGACGGTGTTGATAGTACCATCAAAATTAAAACTTTAAGTCAACTCTCATCATCTCTTTCAACCCCTGTCTATCCGCCCTTTAATTTTCGTCAAGTATCCGATTGTGATGTTAAGAAGAACATGACATCCATTGCCTCTAATGCCGTCGGAGCTGACTGTGTGAGTCGCCGGATGATCCTTCCTCTCATTGATATCTTGACACCCATAATCACCCACATACTCTATGAATCCATGTCCTCGAGTTGCTTTCCCATACAATATTACTTAAGCGTCTTTCCACAGCGTGGAAAGACGCTTAAGTAACTCCTCTTCCAAAAAAGGCAAGTCCTTCTTCCTTTACAGACTACCGCCCCATTTCAATACTTCCGTTCCTTTCCAAAGTGATGGAGCGCATCGTCCATCACCAACTCGGCCTCTTCCTTTGCGAAAACGATCTCTTAAATCCGTTTCAGTCCGGTTTTGGCCCTGGTCACAGTACGACTACTGCTCTGGTTAAAATAACGGAAGATATTAGACTGGGTATGGATGATAAGAAACTCACTGTGCTAGCTCTATTGGATTTTAGCAATGCCTTTAATACTGTAGACTTCGACATATTACTTGGGCTACTTCGTTCTCTTAACATATCTCCAACGGTGCTTGACTGGTTTCGTAGTTACTTGCATGGTCGCCGGCAGCGCATCCGTTCAGAGGATTCGTTCTCTGCATGGTGTGACATAACTGCAGGTGTGCCTCAAGGCGGCGTACTGTCTCCTCTTCTCTTTTCAATTTTTATTAATTCTATTACGCGTAATCTAACGTCGCTTTTTCATCTTTATGCAGACGATATCCAAATATATTCACAGGGGTACCTTGAAGACCTACCTTAGGTTATAGAAGTGGTTAACACTGATCTTAATCGTATCCTTGACTGGAGCAAATCCTTCGGTCTCAAGGTCAACCCTACTAAAACGCAGGTTATAATTGTGGGAGGTTCTTGGCAAATTGCTAGGATTGACTGGCCGGCCATGCAACCTATCACGTTTGACGGTGTCCAAATTCCTTTTAGCAAAACCGTAAAAAACCTGGGTATACATATCGACTGTTCGCTTTCATGGTCCTCACAAATTGCAGACGTAAGTAGAAAATTGTTTGCTGCTGCGGCGTCACTAAACAGGCTTCGGAACTTCCTACCGATACCCACTAAAATTGCGCTTGTGCAGGCTCTATTGTTTCCAATTTTGGATTACGCAGATAGTTGCTATCTTGATCTTAACGAAAATCTTCTTGACAAGCTCGAACGTCTCCAAAATTTCTGTATTCGGATAATTTTTGGCCTACGCAAATACGATCACGTCTCCGAATACCGCTCTCGGCTCAAGTGGCTTCCAATTCGACTTCGTCGAAATTTCCATATTATATGTTTATTGTACTCCATACTTTTCAATCCAAAATTTCCACCTTATCTCAAGGAACGCTTCCACTTTCTGCAGCCGTTGCGGGGTCTTGACTTGTGGTCATCGAGGAAACTCCACCTTCAATCTCCTTGCCATACAACGAGCTATTATTCAAACTCCTTCAATGTCCAATCAGTACGCTTGTGGAACTCCTTACCTCTGGCTATCAGGAAATCAAAATCTATAACTGTTTTTAAAAACCTACTTAAAGAATATCTACTCTCTTCAAAATAATTTTATCTATTCTTATGTATCATTCAATTTCCTTTCATTTCACATTGGTTTGTATATATTATGTATGATTTATATTGGGTTATTGTATGTTATATATATATATATATATATGTATATATTTATATTTTATAAACATGTAAGTATTTATCTATTAATACTATTTTTTAAGTATTTTATGTAACTATTTTGTTATATATGTAACTATTTTTCTCTTCATTTACAACGCACAAAATACCCCTTCCTATAAACCCATAATTTCTTTACCCAAAGGTTGTCTGGAAGAGATCGCTTATAGCGATAAGACCGCTTAAATTGTACATTTCCTTTAAACAAATTTGTAAATTCACTAATTTTGTGTGCAATAAAGAGTTATCTATCTATCTATCTATCTAAAACAACGGGTTGCACTCCGCGACTTAACAAGTAACATCCACAGAAAGAAAATCTGTTCAGCCTGCGGATAGTGACTGCTTCGTCGATGATAGTGTCGGTGTCTGTGAATTGACCTGGGAATCATTTTGTTTGCTGACCGTGTCTTTCCTGGGTAGGCTTTTTGCAGCGGTAACCGACATCCACGCGGGCGGAGCCGCGGACGACCGCTAGTTAATTTATAATCTGATAGTTGTTGCTTTATCTGGTTATTATCATCGTCTTTCTCATCTCTTTAGACATAAAAGAGAGTCGTGTTATTTAAACCACTTATTATTCGAGAACGGGTGGACCGATTTTCATGATTTTTACTTTGTTGGATTTGTCTGGGCCCCGAATAGCATAATAACCATAAAACGGGACCGGGACGAAACGAAGTTCGCTGGATTTGCTAGTCTTTTATGTACATAAAAGAAAGTCGTGTTAGTACACCATATCGATGGCTTAGCGCACACTTGTACTAACTACAAAAATTGCGATTTTTACTTTTTTACTGCAAACTGTATTAATTGACGTGCTCTACCGTTTGCACTTACCCACGTGTCGATATTCCATCTCTTTCTATCAAAAACCTAGTGTCACCGTTGTATCAAGTAACATTTGGTTATGACCAAAAGTATAAAAATCCTTTATTTTTACTAATCTAGTACGAAAAATCAATAAGTGATTTAAACATTCCCTCACTTTGTACAAGTTAGTGCACAAGAATATTTAGTACATATTCCTCGATCGACTGCCTCGGTGGCGCAGCGGTTAGAGGGTCGCATTTTAAAGCGACGGCTGCGCCAGAGGTCCCGGGTTCGATTCCCGGGTCGGGCCAAAAATATGTACCTGGGTTTTTCGGTTAGAAATTCTCAGGGAAGTCCGGAGTTTGGAAGTTGGCGGTGTTTCACCCCCGTGCCTCGGAAAGCACGTAAAGCCGTTGGTCCTGCGCCTGATCTCTCTCCGGTCGTGTCAGATTGCTGTCCCATCGGGCTATGAGAGTGAACGGAATAGAGAGTGCACCTGTGTTTGCGCACACACTTGTGCACTATAATATGTCCCGCGCAGTCGGTTAGTCGTTGTGACTAGCCACCGAAGTCGAAATCGGCTAGGGGGACTATTATTATTATTATTATTTAGTACATTTACGACACATTATCTTACATATTATCGACAATCCAAATGTTGTAAGTGCAGTTCATACAAAAACAAATCTAACGTTTTCAACTATTTTTAAGTGCACAAAATGTGCTAAGTCGCTTTGATACAGAAAAATTTTTGCTTACAAAATTATGGATGGTCACATATCTAATAAGTACAGTTATTTATTAAGCAAAGTTGGGTCAAAACAATTAAACTACGGAAAATTAATTATCCCAGCCGTAATCTCGCCATTTTGACGCTCTCTTATTATTTTATACTCATTTTATGTTCTAACCGTGCACAATATATTTTGAGTCGGTATAATGTGTATTTTTAATCGTTGATTAGATAATACATAATGTGCACTAAACACCAGAACTCTAAGAATGTAAGAAAGCCTACAAGAACTGGACCGCAGACCGGCAGTCACCGATATCAAATGGCACATCTGCATTGGTAGTATACGTGAAAAGAGAAAATTCAGAGAAGAGATAGAAGAAAGAGACGACTACGTCATGATGTACTATGTATAAAGGAGAAGTCGCATTTTTTTATATAAACTTATCAGTACACACGAAAATATGGACTGTTATACAAGTGTTCGCACCGGTGGAACAATGAAGATACTTTCTATGAGATTCTGTATGAAGTAACAATAGCACATGCCAATAATATCCTAATAGTTATAGGGGACTTAAACGCTCAAGTCAAGGCAACATGGTGAAGATCGCAATCTCGACAAATACGGCAACATAAAAGGAAGTAACAACGGACACAAAGTAATAAAGTTCCTATTAAAGAACAATCCTAAATTACTAAACTCTGTTTTCAACAAAAATCCTTTTACAAAGTAGACTTAGTGTGTGGACTTTCACCCGATGGCAAGGTCAAGAACAAAATTGGCTATATTATTTCAAACAAGCCTAAGGAATTTATTGAGACCGGTGTTATACGGAACTTAAACTTAAAATCAAATCATCGCATGGTGAGAAGCTGTTTAACCAAATGCCACAATAAAATGGTCAGGTCGATACTCCAGTCTGCCATACCTTTGCTATGGACCAACATCAACAAAGACATTTGAAAAGCTTACTTCACAAGATCTTTTGTAGATGGCTACATCTAACCTACCAACAATCTATACTAATATTATAAAGCTGAAGAGTTTGTTTGTTTGTTTATTTGTTTGTTTGTTTGTTTGTTTGAACGCGCTAATCTCCGAAACTACTGGTTCGAATTGAATAATTCTTTTTGTGGTGGATAGTCCAGATATCGAGGAAGGCTATAGGCTATATAACATCACGCTACGACCAATAGGAGCAAAGATATAGTGGTAAATGTGTAAAAAACGGGAGAAAGAAGTCACTATTCCACGCGGACGAAGTCGCGGGCAAAAGCTAGTAGACAAATACTTGTACAACAAAATACATTACTATTACTTAAGAAAAAAAACTAGCACCTTCGACCACATACATACAAAACAATTAATCAGTATAACAAGCCTATATTTATGGCATTCATAGGCTATGCCAAAGCTTTATGACAGTCATAATGAATGACCACATTTATGGCAAAACTTAAAGGAGCAGGGAATAAACAAAGTGTACATAAATAATAAAGAGAAAATTCATCACACAAAAACATCTACAAAGAAGGTCAAGCTCGGATACGCTAGAAACTATTCTAAAGGTACTCCATTCAAAATAAATAGAGGAGTTAGACAGGGGGGTTCGCTATTGCCTAAGCTCTTCTTAGCTGTTCTAGAGCAAATTTTCAGGAAAATTTACTGGGTCAATCTTGGCTTGAATATTAATGGATCTCGTCTAAATCACCTCGCTTTGCGGACAATCTAGTAATACTAGAAGAAGACCCCTCTTTTTTAAATCAAATGATCCATAATCTAGGAGACAAAAGCTCTGAAGTTGGACTAGAAATGAACCCAAAGAATACCAAGATTATGACAAATAGAGAAGAGGTCGAATAATCATAAATGGATTGCCCCTGGATGGAATATGTGTACCTCTGCCAAAAAATATCTCTCAATGACCAGATAGACAAAAGCGATCTCTTTGTCCATCTGGTCATTGGAAAAGGATAACTAATAGCTGGAAAATATACTGGAGTCTGAAAGAAATAATGAATAACAATGAACTAAATATGGACATAAAAGCAAAAACTTTCAACACATGCATTCTTCCATCAATGACATACGGCTACGAGACTTAGAAAAATAACAATGGAAAGAAGCTAGTTAGGCGTAAAATTAAGGGATAAAATAATGAGCTAGGAAAATAGAAAGAAAACCAAGCTCAAGGATGTGCTCTCTCATATAGATCATCTGAAGTGGGGCCACCAGGCCACATGCTGCGCTGCACAATGAACATATAGAGCAAGCAGGTCACTCTCTAGTATCCAAGAGATGGCGCCAGAAAGCCAGGACGATATGAATGAATATAGCAAGATGAACTCAGGCTGACCTTGGGACCACACTGGACGAGAGTGGCATCAGACAGGGTCCAATAGAAACAGTTAGAGGAGGTCTGTGCCAAAAGACACCTAGTTACGGGATATTTTGTGAAGTAATGAAGTTGTAAAGTATGTAATTCGGAAATTAAATTCTTATCTTATCTCATTTTATCTTTTTCTGTTGTATTAGTAAATATTTAACATATTATTAGTATGATAAGTACCTGTTTCTCTACTAGAATACTAGCCCCGCTCCACTTAGTACATTCGTGCATTCAAAATTTTAAATTTAAGGGTTCAAATGTATTAAGTGAGGGGGGCTAGCAAGTAATTCCGCAGATTTTGTTATCAATTTGACGTAAATTCATTATGAAATTTACTTATTTGTAGAACCAAAGAATATATCTTATTATTTAATGAGATTTGATTTCCATATCATTGACGGTTTTCGTATTATTTGTGCCTCAACTTTAAAATGCTCTACTGAAAAATCAACTTTTTGTAATTAGAACAAGTGTGCGCTAAGCCATCGATATACCCTCGATTCGTAGATTCGTAGATGCCCTAAATAGGACATAGGGGGAAACAAATTTCGCCGGTAACATATAAATGATTAAAAACGAGTAGTATAAAGGATCAAAGATGAATTATGGGGAATATAAAAAATCTTAAATCTAAAAAAAATATCTTGATATTTCAAAATGTAATATATATTTTCTCAGGTACCAATTAGGTACTAAAAGCTAGTATAGGTTCCAGAATGATACCTATAGCAAAAACCCTAATATGATTTCATACAGGCCAACCTGACGTCAGGATGGCCTGTGTATAAGACTTATGATATAATATTCAAAGGGCTGAGGTACTATTTATTTATCGATAGGTACCAAATAGTACCAATTAGGTACTATATTTCATCAAAATCTAGCGACCACACAGGCAGACCTGACAGTCACGAATATTGTATTTGAAGCTAGTAATAACAGATTAGTTATCACAAATTATATCGCGCATTATTATAAATTGTGCCTACAGAAGAGAAGCATTGAATACAACATTAATTTATCCTAATTTACGTATCCTGTATATTATATAGACTTCTAACACAGATTTACTTTTTCCGAGGTAATAAAAACGAAGTTGTCGAGATGGCGGACGCCACTGCACACTCAGCACTGGAGCGAGGCCGCGGCGCCCCGCCTATGTGTCGGAGGACTAGGATGTCCACGGCGTAGGGGTGCTTTGCTGGCATGACAGGCGAACCTCCCGGACCTCAGAGGACTAAGGTATTAAGACTGAGGACTACGAGGTCAGACCAGGTCGGTCGGGTCGAAATAGAAGACTGAGCTCGAGATCAAGGCTGAGGACATCGACATCTTTCAATAGTAGTCTGAAAACAATAAAGACCCCTATGCGTCGTAGACGGTAAGGTCCCGTTTCACACAATTTATATTGACTCCTTTAGCTCCGTTCGCAAAAAGTAAAAAAAAAGGTCTTCTCCTATTTATTTTAACTGTATTAGGTATTCACTGTATATTCATCGATTGTGAACAATGTGTATGTATATTCGCCGAATATGTCTTTGTAAATACAATTTATAGATATTTTTCGCTGAAATCTTGTAATTTTACCTTAGATCCCGACATTTCGAAAATTTATAGATGTTCGTGGTTGCGAGTAGACTGAGATGTCAAACTATAAAATTAAAAAAACAAACGTTTATTGTACCACTTCAATAACAATAAAAGTAGTTCATCTACACTAATATTATAAAGAGGAAAACTTTGTTTGTTTGTTTGTTTGATTGTAATGAATAGGCTCATAAACTACTGGACCGATTTTGAAAATTCTTTCACCATTCGAAAGCTACATTATCCACGAGTAATCTACACTAATATTATAAAGAGGAAAACTTTGTTTATAGTTTATTTTTGTTTTTATAGTGTTTTGTCACCATACAAACTTAATAATATAAATTGCACTTGTAAAAAGACAACTGTGAACCTGTGACAGACGAGGAATTGAACCCCGTGTCTTACGCAATCCGGGCGTATGCCTATACCACTCGGCCACCGTCACATTAACAGGCCTGTTGAATTTTGCAAGCGCTTCTTAACGCGTAGGCTGCGTGACATCATCAATGTTGTGAGATTGCTCTCACAATATCTGAAGGAAAATATTTTTACAAATATTTTAACAATCAGTTAAGATGATGAAAGCCAATTTATAGTTTATTTTTGTTTTTATAGTGTTTTGTCACCATACAAACTTAATAATATAAATTGCACTTGTAAAAAGACAACTGTGAACCTGTGACAGACGAGGAATTGAACCCCGTGTCTTACGCAATCCGGGCGTATGCCTATACCACTCGGCCACCGTCACATTAACAGGCCTGTTGAATTTTGCAAGCGCTTCTTAACGCGTAGGCTGCGTGACATCATCAATGTTGTGAGATTGCTCTCACAATATCTGAAGGAAAATATTTTTACAAATATTTTAACAATCAGTTAAGATGATGAAAGCCAATTGGACAGTGTTATGCAAAAGGGTGTCAAGTGACCTATTGGTCATTTCGAGATAAACGCGTTTAAAGATTTTCAAGGTCGTCACTTTTAAAAGTTGCTGTAACTTCGTATTTACACGGTTTACATGCCTGGAAATTGGCATAACTACAGAATGAGATGTATATTTTATGTATTTGATGTGCATTTGTGTGAATTATAATTATACAAGTAGATAAATGCAATTAAAACACTTAAAACCTTTTTGCTTTAATAGGTTATCGTTGCAAATAATTTGCTAAAAGGTTTTAAAGTAATTTAAATCCCTTTTGCAAAACTCTTTTAAGAATCCTATTAGTATTAGTTTTATAGTCAAACAGTTTCAACGACACAGTTCTCTATATTTTTATGATTTCTTCAATAAAATTTCATTTGTTTTATTTTGTAGAAGTTTATAAAAAGCGTTACTTTCAATAATTCTAACGTTCTAGTAAATCCACACACTTTTTCTGGATTTTTGCTATTCGTAATTTAATCTGCGTATTTCTATGCATTTTGTAATACTTGATTATCAATGAACAGTCTGCCCATGGCGAAATCGGTATAAAATACAACTTCAGGTGATAGTTTGATCAATCAAGACCTGTATTCAAAAATGTATTATGTTTTTAATTTGTATGTACTATGTACTCCCAAAACCGCAGTAAATTGCTTCTTTTTGCCAGATTTGATTATTAAAAATACAGATATTAATCTAAAGACTCTTACATCCATAGGTCACTATTATTTTATTCAAAAATAATAAGATGCCTTCGTAAAATAATTAGAAAAATCTGTATTTTTTAAAAAGTTAATTCAAAAAGAAATTCTCTTCTATTATAAGGATTTTGGAATACATAGATGATTTTGTTTAAAGTAAGTCAAACTGGATAGATTTTTAGGAGTTAGTAGGTTGAATAATCTTTTTAAAGGAATTATGACTAGGATGACTTGTCGTCCTATTCATTGGTCAAAAATCTTAAACCAAGGTCTATTTAGTCATTATTTAAAGATCTGTGCAAGAAAAAACGACAGCTGTTTAAACCTGACAGATCAACAATTCAAAAAACACAATAATTTCAGTATTTCCATT